>WEIS01075452.1:404-43384 GCA_013389965.1 Todus mexicanus | reverse complement strand
AGTGGTGACCTTATTGCTTTCTACAACTACCTGAAAAGAGAGTGTAGAGATGCGGGTGCTGCCTCTTCGCCTCTTCTCCCTCACAACTAGTGACAGAACAAGAGGAAATGGCCACAAATTGCACCAGGGGAAATTCAGATTAGGTATTAGGAAATATTTCTTTAGAGAAAGAGGAGTTAAACATTAGAACAGGCTGCCCAGGGAGGTGGTGGGGTCATCATCCCTGGAGGGATTCAAAAAGTGAGTAAATGTGGCACTTCAGAGCATGATCTAGTGACCATGGAAGTGTTAGGTAGAAGGTTGGACTTGATGATCTTGGAGGTCTTTTCCAACCTTGATGATTCTGTGATTCTATATTAAACTATCTTGATCAGGTGGGGGAACAGGATGGAAGTGTTTTCGTTCTGTTTCACTAATTGGGTGATCTTTGAACTCAGCCTTGGCTGGAGAGGAACTGAAGCAGTAAGGGAAGAACTGAGGAAAACCAGGGTGTCTTTAAATCACGCTGAAACACAAGAACATAATGACATGGCAACAATCTTCTTGTAGCAAACATGCATATTTTGCATATACAGTCCCCTAGAAATGACCAGATTTGGTTTTCTCTGCTTGAGTGTGCAGTTTGGAAACCCTCCCAAGCTGCTCAGAGCTGCTTCTCAGCAGAGTCATCAACTTCCTCACCTGGGATTTGCCCTGAGAGAACATGAAATAATCTCAGTATTTTGCTGTGCTTACTGGACACCACAATGTGTATGCCAACCAGACTTGATATTTTTGGGTTTACCTTGGCATATATCCCTGAGATTTTGTCTCCTTTTGTGGTGTGCTGAACTGGACTCTGTGCCTTCCCCTTGCTTGTTTATGCCAGAGATGAAACAGCAGCAAAAGCAAATCAAGATATTCCCATCAGATCTGCTGGTACATTAAGCACATCCACTCGTGAAACCAAAGGGGGTCCCCAGCAGTGACTACTTGTGTAGGCTTCCCTGACTGTGTCCATGCTCTTCCTTTTCATGTGGACACGACCACATTAGATCACATTACTGACAGGAATCCTGTGAGGCTTCAGTGATGGACCTGAGAGAATTTAGGGGAGTCCACATCCGCAGGACCACTGTCTCAGGCTCTATGCTAACTCAGGGAAGGCAGTTCACATATCAGGGTTATCTGGAGTCTCAAAATATGTTTCCCTTTTACCCAAGGAAGCAATTTTGGAGTGAATGACTTCATTGTGAAAAGGGCAAAAGAAATCCAAAGAGATAGATTCTTTACACATGATTTTTAGGAGTTTATTATGCTGCTGAACATACAAATATAGAATGAGAAATCCTGTGTAACCCGTTTTCTACAGGAAATCACTGATGGTCTAATACAAGGGTAGTGCACAACATGCTGTGTATTGGTAGTTGTGCAACGAACCACTGATCCAGAGTGCTCAGGATTTGAGTCTTCTTTGAGTTACACTCATATCAACTGTATGAAAGTTCATGGAATTATGCCAGTGTAAAATTAATCTAGGATCATAATAAGGCAGGGAGACTTTAATTAAGGCACATTCCAAATCAGTACTGAGATCTCTGTAACAATAAAGTCACTTTCTGCAAAATCATTTATCCATGTTAGCACATATCTCCGTTTCTACGAATTTCTTCTGCAATTCAGTTTGGTTTACATACTGTATGAATCCCTGTGTACTGCAGCCATCTTACACAGTATGTAGTCTCATCTTCTTATGCTAAGGATACAGGGTTAGGTATCCTTGTCCATCTCTGAGCAGGTTGTGACTTACTAGCTCTTGGCACACAAAGGATGTTTCCTCTACTACTTAACAAAAATTAACTTTCTCAAAGCTTCCTGGTGCAGATTTGTGCTTTGACTAGAACAGCTTTACTAAAAAATGAAAAATAATAATAGCTGGAAAATCTCAATTCAATAAAGATTAATTAATTAATTGCTAATATTTGGTTTTGAAAGGTGTAGAACCTGGGGCTATGTTTTAGTATTATTATTTATGAGGGGACAGGGGGGATATAGCTGCATGATTAAAAAGGTGGTTGATTTTTGCCATACAGTTCACAGCACTGTCCAACAAGCAATTGTGCCAGGCCATCTGAAAAATGGCACCCATTTGCAGGGGGAGTAAGAGACTGCTGTTAGAGGCAATGGGTGTGGGTTAAGCTAATACTGATGAGCAACACTTCACATTGTGAAACCACAGCCTGAGAGCCTCAGGGAGAGGCTGCAGAGACAGAGGACCCTTGGGCAGAAAAACTGTCAGAAGGACATGCTTTTAGAGGGGAGAATTTTTAAACTCCAAAACTTTCTCAGGGAGAAGTAAAATAACTTCTAAGGAAGGAGATAGATTTCTATGACTTAGAAGGATACCCATCCAAAAAAAGAAGGAAAGAAATTGATGTTAAATGACATGCTGGAAAGGTACCTGGAGGGATCAGTAAATAAACAGAAGATGTTATTTGTTTCATTAAAATGGAACATTTCTCATGTTAGTCAGAGTATATAGTAATTGTTTTGTGAAACCTTTTGCAAAGTCTCTGTACAATTCTACTATCAACTGAAGAGGTTAATTTCAAATCCATAGTCTCTACAAAATTAGAGTTTTGGAAAAGGAGAAATTAGAAGTGGCACTTCAACTCCTGGGACACAGGCTGCATGAACTGTGAAGTCCTATTTTTTGAGAAGATATAAAAAATTATTCTCAGTCCATGATGTGCAGCAGAGAAGTTAAAGAAAGGGCCAAAGCTGTATCCCCCTGCAAACTACCGTCCACTTGTCCAGCAAGTCAGTGTCAGGGACACTTAGCAGGGAGCGACAAATTCCTCTACAACCATTTTTGAAAGCTAGAGAACAAAACTGCATTAATAACAGAAAAACTGATAGTTGGATAGTGAATAGCAAAATTATACAGTAACCTAGAATGTTACCAGTAGTCCAAGTCTCTGCAGTTTTGTGAAGATTGCTTCATTCAATTTTCTGCGGATAACACCCATTCCTTTACATATCTTCCTGAATCGATGGAAGAACTATTTTTCACAGAAGAGCTTGAGAGAAACAAACATCAGTTGTGGTCATTAATTTTATGAATGATTTGTAGGAAGCTGCATTAAATGGCAACATCAGCCCACAAATGAGCTTTGAAATGTTCTTATTCCGTGTGTGCAGATGGGTAATTTGCTGTGTAATCAGTTTTCACAGCCACCCTTTCAATCAGGGTCACTTCGTCTTATAACCGTGCTCTTGGTTTGCAGATCTGTATTTTACAGCATCTCAGAAATGCTGCATATCCAAGTCCAGTGAGCAAATCAAGAGGTAACTCAGAAACTACAGTAAGAGCATGTCCATAGGCACTTTGAATGGGGATTTCAACAAATACAATACTCTAGGAGTGTTAATAAATGACAGAGATACAGCCAAAGAGGAGTTTTGGTTATTCAAGCTACTCCATGAACATACACTTACACTGTAACCCAGGTAAATTACAGCAGCAGTGTTCTTGTGTGTAATTTAAAAGGTCTCATTTCACAGTATAAGAGTGATGTGGCAACTCTGTAAATGTAGGATGATGCCACCCAAAACACTTTGTGGTCTTCCTAGCATGTAGATACTGCACTGGCCGACATACAGAGATTAACCACCAAAGTGATATGGAGATCAGAATATGAAACATATGGGAAAATGTCAGAGGAACTGAATTTATAGAGATCACTCACTGGGGACATTATCATTATGTAGGAGTGCATTTAATGAAGTAAGGGAATTCTTCACATTAGTACAAGAAGGTAGAACAAGAAGCAGCAGCCTCAAACAAAGGAAGAAAAAGTTTTTCCTTAAAAAGACAAGCTGGGTATTAAATTAGGCTGCCCATAGAGAGGCTATCTCCTCAAGATATGAGTGAGAGTAGATAAAACTTCACCTGGCAGGGGATGGCACAGCCACATGAGGTGGTGGCATCAGTTTGCACCCTGCCCACTCTCCTAAAGCAATAAGCCACCTAAGCCACCTCTGGAAGTAATGGAGAGTGGTGGCAAATGTGTCATGCCCCTTGGCCACCCATCACGTGAGGAAACTCTGGCAGCTGCTCGCAGGAGAGGGGTAGTGCTGGCTCACTAGCAGCTCCCACAGCCTCCATAACGGTCTAGGAAGGCAGAGCCACGTATTTCTGAAGATTTAGACAACTCAGGATTTTTCTTCCAGCCCTCTGTCCTTGGTTCCCAATGGTCTATAAATTATGTATCTTACTCAGTATATAAAGACTAAGGTTCTATTGCTGTTAATTAACTCTGTGATGGAAATGAAAGGCCAGGAAGAATGGATTTTAAAAAAACCAAAAAACACCAAACAACAACAAACACAGCAGCAAAATGAAGACTTGCATGTGTCACCTATATTTGAAATTTCTCATGTAGGGATTTCCAAGTGCCTTAAAATAGCTTAGGAAAGTCTTGAAAGACTAAGTTTGAGGGAATCTTCACTGTGAGTTGAGAATGGCCAGATTAGTTTCAAGTAGTGGAAGAATGTGTAAATAATGCCAAGAAAGGATGCAGAATTTTCCTGTTGTTGCGCACAATTACTAGTTCTCTATGTACAAGTTCTGAAGGATTTACATAGATTTTTTGGTGTCCTTATGTTAATATCTCTTTACTCAGCAAAACAGTTTACCTTTAGTTTTCACAAGTCTAGTTAAGCAGAACACAAAAGGCTGAAGAAAGAAAACTTCTGCTGTTGCAGAAACATCTAGAAAATTCAGACCAGTATCATATTAAGATCTGATAATTTGGACATAAAGTCTCAACTATGCCTCATTAAAAATCTTGCTTTTCTTGTACACATTTCTAACCCTACTAGGTTGTAAAATCCTGAACTCTAAAATGGGTATTTCCATGTATACTGTTTGTCCTGGGACTTGACTTGGTTGTATTTTTTTGGAGGACGTGGGGAGGAACAAGGTAGCTTCCACTTAAGAAGGAGAAAAAGAAGTGTTATTGTGCTGGCTGCATTTTTGTTGTTGTTGTTCTAATGGGAACCTTTTCAAAGCTACTCTCAGAGGCTCAGAACATTAGAAAAAAATCCAGGTAGAGAGATTAGGAGGCAGGATTGTGCAGGCGGGGCACTGAAACACACAGGGCAACGCGATTGATCACATGACTGTAACCAGAAGTGAGGGGTATCTCTCTGCCAAGCGTGATTTGATGCATGTGGACACATACACATGTATGCATGCACACACAGACCTGAGTGTATGCATGTGTGGATGAGAGAAATTTCTTCTGTGCTTTGTACTGAGGGTATTCACTGGAAATGATGTATGAAATGAAATCCCCATGCTCACGGCACGCAGGGAATATCAGACAGAGCTCCACAATCACTGCAGAGATGGGCTTTGCTACTGGCAGATCAAACGCAGCCAGAAGAGCAAACCAACCTGAAAGACTCTGGGGAAAACAAATATTTTTTTTTAAAGCTATAAAATAATGTTCCCACCTTTTTAATATCATTTCTCCCATTTCCTCTCCCTCTGGCATTCCCCTGGGCAGCCAGCTACATTAGCTGGAGCCTTAGAGAGGTAACAGCCCTCCCCACACAGATTTCCCCTTAAAAGCCCTTCACAATGTGTTAAAATTACATTTTGAATAACACTTTCTAGCTTTTTTATTAATTTTTTAACGTGTTTTTACCATCTGAGAGCTTCTTCGTAGCAATAGTAGTGGGCGGTCATATGGGAAACAGAGGGTTGTGCTCTTTTCTCTTCCATATTCTCAAGTACTGTGCATTTAATGTTGCCTCTTTGAGAATCCAAAGTAAATTAAACCATTTCTCAGCTGTGTCATGAGTTGTAAGGGGAACGTGTGACAAAAGGAGGAGTGGCTTCCCCAGGACTTCCCATCAGCAATTCCTGGGTTGTAAGGAACCCTCTCAGGGAAGGAGTAGGTATGGGCATACCCTCTTCTAGGGTGGTGGGCTTTTCCTCCACCCATCACTGATGCTTTAACACATCTTAGCATTTCTAGACTACTCCATTCATGGTGAGGTCATTTCAGCTTGGCTATAGATTGCTGAAGAAGGACGTTTATTTATAATACGCAGCGTAGGAAATTAGGCCATTGTACTCCTGCACAGGGGAAAGATTCATAAAAAGTCACACAGAATTATTCTTATATAAGTGACAATGACATCGTTGTAAGGAGGAAGCAGAACTTTATTTGTCTTACTTAAAATGATATATAGAGCACTTGTCTGTTTATTCCACTGCAAACAGCTTCTGCAAAAACAGCGGTAATTCCCTAGGGGGTTCTGCTGATAGTTATAAGTTACTTGAGCAAAATCTCTCAAGTGAGCTACTGCCTTACAGGTAGCCATTATTCTAGATTCAAAGGGCTTTTTGTTGTTGTTGTTTGTTTGCTTGGGTTTTAAAATTATGTTCCACGTAATATTGCTTTTTAAAATATAAATTGTGTCATAACACGGCTACTTTTCAAGTAGGTAAGTATCTGCATCTAAATCAAAGGATGCACTGCCAGAGGAGAAACCACTCAATAAATTGGCTTCATAATCAAATCTGGCTCTGGTTAAAGCAAAGTTAGCTTGATGGATTCAGCTGAAACCTAGTAAATAGCAGCCTACATAATTAAGCTGCTCTACCTTCGTGTAGTCTCCCTGGAAGCTTATGGGCATCTCAAAGGCACAAGAGTGACAATCAGCAGCTAAGCCGAGGAAATGAACAGGCAATATTGCCCACCCAGATATCATTCCTTACCCCCCATTACCATTGTCTCGCTCTCAGAAGGATTAACAGAATTTGTCTTCGATTCTTTGACGGGACCACAACATCTTCCTCTAATTTAAGAATGGATTCTGGGTCTGAAAATCAAATAACTGATATTATTCAACAGGCAAAAATCAACACTGAAACTTGGTCTTGCTCTCTTTTCCTCATTTATGCAAGCTTATGAGCCTATTGTCTATGAAGTCTTAGCCTTCAGCAGCACATTTAGAGGGTGTTTTTAAACAGATGACAGGAAGAAAAAATAGAAAAGCAGGGTAAAAACAAGCCTTGTAGTCCTCACAAACACTTTGCTATTTTTTTTTTTTGGTTTTTTTTTTTTTGTCCCCAGGGGGTGATGAAAGAGAGTAATGAACTATCTGATGAGGCCAAAAGGAATGGGACTTTGCACTGAAGCTGACATGGGTTTGCACCATACTCTTATTATTAATTAATTGCAATCATCAGACTATTTCTTTGACTAACTCAGCTTTCCATAGCCTATTTTCATTCTTGATTGATATATTTCTGGTTGTTCAGCAAGAAAATGAAAAATGCAAGGTCTGTAGTTTCTTTTTAGTGTTTCAGTTCTGAAAAAAGAGGTTTTCAAAAGTTGAAAATATGTGAAACTTGGCTTAATTTATTCATTGAGAAAAGAAACAAACCAAAACCAAATTATTTTCCAGGAAATTAGTGCAAGATTTCTAATTTACTTTGAGAAGTCTTCATCATTTCTCAACTATTTTTGGTTCTTTGGTGACCCAGGGAAACTCTCTTTCACTATGACAAAGCTTCTTTTTCCATAAAAAATGGTAATAATAATTACCTGCTTCACAGCAGTGCAGTAAGATTCAGTTAATTAGTGTTTTCAAAGTGCTTTGAGATCCTAGGATGGAAGATGCAATAGAAATGCAAAGTATTATTATTATTCAGAGTTAACAACCAAATTTCAACCATTTGCGCTTATCCATCTTAACAGCATGTACTCAGGGGAAGAAAACACATAACTTGTCAGCAGACAGTCCTCTTAATGTGGGTTATAAAACCACCTTCTTGATTACCATCTGGAGTAACATTCACAAGTGAGGGATAGCAGATGTGTGCGCATGGAGAGATACATCCCACTTTCCCAATCCATTGGACACATCAGTGTTGCCATACTGTATCCATCCAGCCTGGTATTATGCTTCTGACGCCAGCCAGCTCTTGATGCTTAAGGGCAAACAAGAGCCACTCTTGCCTTTCCCTCCATCTCTTCAGGGAAAAAAACAACAACCCAAGCAAAATCCCCCTTCCTCCTTCCACTTCCCTCTTTCATAATAACAACGCGGCAGCCAACTGTGCAATGCTCTACAGTGGATGAAAATGTCTTCCTGACCCCTGTGTGCAATTAGTTTCCTCCCAGGAGCATGAGATTTGATTATTTTTGCCGTTATCTGCGCTTGTACAGCCACAAGTGTTATTATCTCTTCCCCGTTTTTCAGATAGGCTTTTTTTTTCCCTTGAAGATTAGCCTGAACCTTGCAGAGCCCTTGCAGCGAGGTGCCCCGTGGTGCCCCGGGGAGGTCTGCTGCCTCTTGTAGGGGGGAGTAGCATCTGCCCGCGGTCGGTTTTCACGTCTCTTCTGGCCCCTCGGATGTCTCCAGAGGCCTGCTGGGCAGGGGTTGGGCATCCCTGCAAGGATGTGGAGGTGGAACAGCTTCGTGAACAATCTGCAGAAAAGAAATTTGCTGGGGTTTAACAGGAAGAAGTAGGTGGCATGACTTGCTTTAATTCTGTTCAGACTCTGCTGCCATCCTGACCCTTTTTACAGGATGAGGAGGCCGGCATCTGAGAAGAGCTGCTCTGCAACGCTTAACTCGTGGAAAGCCAGTGCTCAGCATACCTAGTGGAGGGGAATATTAGATACATGGTCCTGGTGCCATTTTATTTACATTCCTTGGGTGGGATTAAATTAAAAACAATCCTGCCCTCAGGACAGGAATATCTGCCCTTCCAAGCACCACACAGCGTGCTAAAGAGTCTGCCCTGAAAAGCGCTGTGGGTGGAAAGCGAGCACTCATGGTTGCTAAGGATGGCATGCTCTGTGTCATCAGAAAAGCTTGTGCCACGTTAACCCAGAGTTCGGGGTTCAGCACAGCAATTCCCAGAGGTGCTATGTCCCAGATGCCATCCATTTCATGGCTGCTCTCTCTGCTGCTGTTTCATGGGCAGGTGAGGCCTATAAAACACCTCATGCATTCAGCAGGAGCCTTTCTGCTGACACCGGTGGGCTTTGGATCAGGCCTCCCATGGTCTGCTCTAAGTCAGACACTGACGTTTTCAAACTTCAGAGGTGGAAGTGCTGGAAAACTTGACCGGGAGCCTATGAACTGCTATAAGAAGTGCACTAACAAAATATTTATTGAGTGACCCACTTCCTTATTTTACTTTCAAATTGCGTTAAAGATTAAAAGATTTATAGGTGACAGAAAGCAATATTAAAGTTGATCAAATACACACAACCCTCTAGAGCCCCAGGACGCCGCTCAGGGTAGTGACAGGCCGGGTTAAGTCAGCGAGCCTGCTTTGTTGCAGTGGTCTCAAAATGCAGGAGAAAAGCCCGTTTGGGCCTGGCAGATCTCTTTGTGCTGCCATGTGGCTTTTTTGGTGGTGAGCTGGAGTTCAAAGGAGCATGGTGCATCTATCACTGCCATAGTTAATCCTATCATTAGAAAATATAAACAGCCTTCTCCCACATTAACAATGTTTACCTCATATTACTCTAGCATTCATTTTCACTAATATGATACAAAAGTGTAATGATGTATAAGTGCTTTTTAATGTTAAGTAAGTGAAAACAGGTGGGTAATTTACCACTGGCTCTACACAGATTGGAGCTGGCATTTCACAAGGAAGACGCTGGACTCTTTCTTCTCTGTTTTCGACATTTAATTCTTTTTATTTTCCCAGTGTCTGCTGCTACTGTTTATAGTTTACACCACCAAGTCAAAGCCACAAGCGCCACCATTATTTTGGATCCAGGAGAATGAAATATTTGTTTAGAAACCTTCCAGTTAGCCGTGGCTTGAACAGATTTGACATGGAGGCAAGTATTCTTTACTTGTATTTGTGCTGAGATTCAATGTTTTGCCTGCCTAAATTACTTAGGAACTAGTGTGTGCCCCCAGGGTATGATCTACCTTGGAAGAACAAACGCTAAATTGGAGAAGCCAAACTCTTCTCAATGGCACCCAGTGATAGGACAAGGGGTAATGGGTGTGAACTAGAACACAAGAGGTTCCACTGGAATATTAGGAGGAACTTGTTTGCAGTGAGGGTGCCAGAGCCTGGCCCAGGCTGCCCAGGGGGGGTGTGGAGTCTCCTTCTCTGGAGACTTTTCAACCCCGCCTGGACGAGTTCCTGTGGGACTTGGTCTGGGTGATCCTGCTCCGGCAGCGGGGGGATTGGACTAGATGAGCTTTCGAGGTCCCTTCCAATCCCTAACATTATGTGAATCTGTGAGGAGACAAGATCAGTGCTGACCATTGGTTTCTGTGTTGTAAGATGGGGGGGGGACATGCAGGTTTCATGTTAAATTTACTGGATATCTCATTTTTACTTTCACCATGGAGTATGTTCTTATTCATTCACTCCTACAAACACAGTAATACCCAGAAAGCCAAATAAGAGACAGCACACCGTGAAAAAGACACTTTAAAGACGTAGACAGAGTTTTGACCCAGCAAGCAGCCTGTCCACGTGTAGATGGTTCCCTATGTAACAGTTGGGACTGGGCTCAGGAAGCAGCCAAGTCAACAGGTTTTGCAGGGTCGCACAGGTCAGACCCCATGGGGACACCCAGCGCTCCTGCATCCGCCGTGCTGTATCGCGCGACTTCTCATACGCAGGATGGGGCTTTATTTCCACTTCAAGAGAGTTTGACTCTGGAGCTAGCATTGGAAAGTTATTTCTTTTCATCTCTGTTCCTTTTAAAGAATTCCTTTCTCTGAAACGTTTTGCTTAGTAGTAATTGCTGCTAAAATTTCACAGAACATTTGCAAAAGTGACAGCCTAATTCCAGAAAATGTGAAACATTTAAAAGACGTTTGCACGGAATTTTGGTGCTGAAAAGCTTTGTTGGTGAAGTTTTGTTCGCTGAAGTTAGCTAGGTAATTTTTGCAAAGCAGAGGCTTTAAATGTGAGTATGCTCCGCTTCCATGCATTTCCTTGCTATATTTGGTATAACTGGAGGAAAAATTGTATATCAGGGATTCTGTTTTAAGGCACCAGATGGAGATTTCAAAGATCTTAGAAACAGTGCAGAAAGTATTTGCTGAAAATTAAGAGATTTTCAGTGAAAACCCTATGAAAAAAAGTATGTGGTAGCTTAAACCAGTTATTCACATTTGCTTTTACACTAAATCAGGGCACTAATTAGCTCTCAGTGTGGTAAAAAAGTACAGCATTTTACAGAGTCCCCCCACTTCCTACTTGCGATAGATCCATGTGTTCCTAGGGGGGCTGCTGCTTCATGGGGACTGGAGAAGTCCCACAACCTTCTCCTGGGAAGCCCTTGTGGCCACTGCCACTGTGTGCACATCTACCCTGGAGGACTCATGAGCAAAAAACGTGCCAAAACCAGCCGCATGGGAATGTGACGACGGATATTTAAAGGGTCTCTCCTTTGGGGATAGTGGAAAAGAATGCACAGCTCTACAGGGTTGGTGGGGGCTGCAGGTCCCTGCCAGCCACCAAGCCTGTGCATGGAGCTGTGAGGGAGTGAGGACCACAGTCCATGCTCCCAGCCCAGCTAACAGCTCCGTTCCGCTCCCAGCCCTCTCCTTCCTTTCCTTCAGGCTGTAGCCTTTCTTCATTATTTTCCTCTGGGGCTGCAATTTTTCCCAGTTAGCCACAGACAGTATATAAAACACATTTTACTAAAGTTCTTCCAACAAAAACTTCATTGAAACAACTTTTAAAGTTGTGAAAAAAATAACAGGAAATTCACACTTAGGCCCTTGAGGATGAAACATGACATATGTCTTGCAACACATAGGCACAATGGGGTGCACTATAAAAGTAAATAAGGATCACACCATGGTGCCTAGCTGTTGGAGGACGTGCCTTTTGCCATTAAGTTATCATTTCCTTATTTTTTTTTTTTGTCCAAACTCCCATGTACTTTTAATTGTTGACTCCACTGACTAAATTAATCTTCTTTCTTTCTTTTATTTTAATAAAGCAATGTGTGACCTGCCTTAAGGTTAGAGACTAAAAATTAGCACAAGCATTAACATTTAATATAGCAACCAAAATGAAGATTTACATTGCAAACAGATAGGCAGTCTAAATTTAGGCTGCTCACAAAATGAGGCTATACACAAATGTATTTCATTAATTATATATGTCTAGGAGAACTTAAATACAGCCAACATTTATGCATGCTGAGTACATGTGCCAAAAATGTTATAGTCTTGTATGGTGAGTGCAGTTTTAATTTGCATGTGCGGTGTGTTTTTTTCAATAAAAAGGAGGAAAAAATTCCCTAAAATCTGCACATGCTTTTATTCTCCATTTAAAATATTGGCAAAACAGATCTTCACAGACTTCACTATTAATAGCCAAGATGTATTTCATTCATCTGAAAGCTTCCCTTGTGAAATATTAGCACCCATTTGGACTCTTTTCATTCTCAGAAATCATCAGCTCTTGGGATTTCCTTCCCTTTGGGGGTTCTGGTGTATTTTTAAGACTGTCATTCCTCAGAATATGATGGTGAGGTAGAAACACCATTAACTATGGTGGTTTGTAGGTTTGGTCTCCCACAAGACAAGCTAAGACACAGCCTGTTAATAAAGTCACATTACTTGCTACTGGACCACATTTGTGATTCCTGTTTTAAGAGACCCATTTACAGATGAAAGAGTGCACCCCAGAAGCCTCAGGCTTCTTCAGAAAGCCAGCCTTGGCATGAGAAGAGATCTGCTTCTGGCTCTGCAGTGATTAATTGCACCTCGCCGTTCCTGCAAACCCTGAATTTGAACCCTTGAAAAAGTCCCATATTTTCGGCCAATAGTGAAATAGCAACTTACTCTTGAACTAAACTGAGGCACTACGGGGTGACCATCACTGCCAGCGTAAAAAAGGTATCTCCACGTTCCCACCTGAACACGTCCATTTTTCATGTCTGAAGGGGTTAGCCATTGAACTAAAGACCCACTTATCTATTGCTAGTTCTGGGGCACTTACTCTGATTGCTGGGCTGGGAATAGGTATCCTGCATTTGCAACCAATCCAATTTCCATGCCTGGGTCCGATCCACAAAGGGATATACCCTTCCACTCAGGCGGGGATTAGGGGCTAGAAAGGAAGAAAACTGACAACATCAGCTGAAGGGGAACATAAGTATACCTGTGAATTGTGGAGTAAACAGCTGCTGAGTGATTAAAAGCTAACTAAAGCTGAACCACTTAATCAGTTTTTAAAGCTGTTTGTTGCAAGCATCCTGCAAAGTGACAGATTTTTTTCTGTTGTATAACAAAACATAAAATGAAAGGAGCTCATGACAGCTTAAAAGTGCTGTGCTGTCCTTTTTTCCCTTAGACTATGAAGTAATGTCACTTCATAAGAATAGCTGTGCCCAGAAGGGACCAACACGTGAGAGAGACCCAGTTGGCATGCTGCATTACAGAGACCCACACTAATGAGATCGACCTTTCAGCAAAGGAAGCGGTAGGTTAAATATCGGTGATGAAAAATTCTCAGAGTCAAGTCTTTTATGCAAAAGCATGTTTTGCAAGAGTCGTCCCAAAAAGAGGGATGCCCAGGCTAGCATGGACAGACTGTGCTTCAATGATGAACACATGCACCTGAAAGTCACCTCACGTGTGAATGTTTCCCCAAGGCAAATGTCTGCTATAATCAGCAGATTGCAGTCTAGCCTTGAATTGCAATAGTAATTGTGTTTCCTATATTATCCAGAAAAGTCCTAATACCCTTTCTAGTTTCTGTACTATATACAGGGGAAAGAGGACTCTCCCCACTGAAGCATTATGAGGCAGAAGAAGGTTGTCCATCACAACTGAGAAATATTGGACATAAGCTTTACCACAGACAATCAGAGAGATGTTTATGTAAACAGAAATCAGGTCTCTAATCTGCATCTAGCATCCTTTCTATTACAAGCCCTTTTTATCGATTCCTCAGAAATTATGCAAGTGGAAAAGACTTCCAGACCTGGTGCTTCAACTCTCAAGTTAGTACAAAACATTATATGCCAAGGGAGTAACACCCATCTTCTGTATTTGAAAGATGGGACCACCTCCCCACAGGAAAAGAATGATGCCAATGCTTTATACTTAGACTGTCAGAAGAAAGCAGGGGCCATCAGATAAGGAAGGAATCCTTCCTCCCCACCCCTGCAGAGCCAGAAGCAGAGGCAGATGCCAGGGCTGAGTGGCATCTGCTTGTCATTTTGTCCAACTCTGTAGTAGCTCTCATACAGTATTTGCAGAGGAAATGAGTGTATCTAGGAAAAGTGGCTAGAACTCTAAAGAAAGAGTTTGCTGTTCTTATGTGAAACTGTTTCTTGGGAAAGAGGTAAGCAAAGCAGCCAGAGCTTCAGAAAGAGAATCATGGGACACGAAGGGTCTTTTCTGAAACTACTTGTAAGTCAGGACTCTGGGAGCCAATCATTGACATTTCTATCTTATTGTTAGCAGATGCACGGCTTGGTTTGACAAAGGGATGAGCATGAGATAAAGTAATGAGAAACTGTCCAAAGGAATTTGAAGAGGCATTTGGAGGTGGAGTGACATGGCACTTTGTATTTAAGAGGAGTCTTTAACAGAATCCTGTCTGAATCAGACTTCAGGACTGATATTTGCAAAAGTTTGGAATTGCACTTCTGAGTTTTGATTCAAATCAGCTCCAGATCTGAATGAGTACACGATGAAGAACTTTTACACAGCCAAACTTTGCCGAGTTTCATGCTGAATCTGCAGCGTGGCACGGCACCAACATTTATTAGCTTCTTTTTCATACCATCTCTTAAACTTGGGACACCTTTCTGATTGATTAACAACACTCCCACACTCTCCTTCAGGTTTCTCCGTAAGACAAGTCTCCACTTTTCTTTCCCAAAAGTCAACCAATAGCAAGCTGAGGAAATAGAAGGGAAAAGGGAATCTTCAATATATATAACTGAGCCTGTTACAAACCCCCTTGCACATACTCCTGAGAAATAATATGCTGTATACTTGTCTCCCAAACTTTGACACATTACTCACCTGCCTGAATTATCTTCCTTCTAAATGTTGCCATCTAGCTGGGTGACTAAGGGTTTTCTATTGTTTAATAACAGCAGAATGTGAGGACTGTACTAGAAGCAAAGCACTTGCACAGCATAGCAGCCTTTAGGAGATGGATCAAGGTGGGACTGGGCTCTAGAACTCACAGTGCCCCTGAATGGAAAAGCTCAGTCCCTGAGAGGATGGGAAGAAGGATGCTCTGCCAGTGCATCTTTTGGGAGTGGCATGAAGATCTCAACTGGAGGGGCAGAACATGCTTCTGCTCTTTCTCCTGCACATGTGGCATGGGAAGGGCTTTACCACCATGACTGCCCACAAGCTTATGATAACCAGCTGCCTCTTCCTGCTCATTCGTCCTCTGCCTGGCGTTTATACCTGGAAAAGAGGATGGGTCCCTCTAATTTTAGCTCCTTCTTTTCGTCCTACGGCACCAGAGTGACTTCTTCATCCCCTTGCCGGAACCCTAGAGCTATAAAATCTGGGTCTCTGCTGGGTGCTTCCTCAGAGGTGATCAGTCACCCTACTCCACCAGCCTCTCCTTCCCACCCCTCTGCCTGGATTCACGAGTGTCTCTACAGCAGCTCCTGCCTCTGTGCTCTGTGCTGCTCAAAGTCGCTCCTTCTGTCAGCTTGGTACTTTATCTCTTTCTGCAAGTGGTGGCTGGCTGTGAACAGCCCCTGCTGCTCCTTCCTCCCCCAGAGACAGATTTTTTTAGGGCATGTCTCTGACCTCAAGTTGTTTGTGGGTGGAAAAATTGGTCCTGCCAGATATTTGGTTTTGTTCCCAAGAAGACTTGCCTTCCCCTGGGACCTTTTTCTAAAGAGTTATCTATTTTTACTCCAGCCTACTACTCTAAGATTCTGAATCACTGACCGGTTCCTCAAAGGACACGTGGTTCTTCAGGTAGAGTGGTATGAGTCCAGCAAGCCCAGTCAGTCTGACACATACTGGGAATGGTAAGGTAGCATTACGACCCCTCTTTAAAACTGCAAAATAAATAAGAAATTGGGAAAATATACTGATTTCACATTCAATGTTCATTTCATGAACTGGGTGTCTTGTTTTATAACCCAGTACACAGCTTGTCCCTATAAATATCTTGGTGATCCAGTATGAAAAGTGTGCAGTAGAGACAGGAGGATTTTATCTTCCTTGTAGTTCACCAAGAAGGTATGATTTACAACGAGAGCAGCATTGTTATACATTTAAAGCAGGCAGTCCTTGTAGTCAGCAACTTGTGATGATAAAATACGATTGCAGCTTCCATCCACTCTACAGTAGGAGAATGCAGGTTGCAGCCCCAGACTTTGTGGTGGGGACTGAGATCATGAGACATGGGAGGGAAACCACGCAGGGTTGCTGCGTCTGTCTTAGAAGACATAAAGAATAACTTCAAGTAATAACAAAATGAAACAAAATTCCTGTTTCAGCCTTATGCTAATTGTCTGCAATGTGGTGAGAGTCTCTAATAACATGCATTTAAAATGTCTATCTTTGTGGAGATCGTTAGGAGAAACCCTGTAACTTGTTTGTATGCAGACATCAAGCTAAGAAGGTTAAACTATGCACAACCTATGCACAGATTTAAGAAAAAACAAGATTTAAGAAAACCAATCATTGACTCATTAAAAAGCTTAATTGAACTCCATGAACAAGAGAACTGGGCTGTATCATTTCTTTGTGGAGCTCCTTTCTGAGCTGCCATGCAGATAAGGCAATTTGTTTTCACACTGCAGCACAGGTGAAAATTTGTTCTTGCCTGTAGCAGCTGAATGTGGGCTTTGTATTATAAGGCCTGGATTAAAAGCACTCACACAGCAGTGCTAGCATTGGAGGGAGATTTCAGAGGGCTGGGCAGGCAAACTGCAGAAAACTACTACAAAGAGAAGAATGTGCACCTAGAAAATTCTGTTTAACGCGTTCGAAGGACTGGATAGCTGTAAATTTCAGACTCTAAAGGAGGAACTTTTTCTTTGGAAAGAAGACCTGATCCCTCAAGGTAAAGACACTGCAAAATGCGTTGTAATGCACCTAAAGGGAACCTGGAGCAGGACAGCAGGCCAAGGGAAATCTGTCCCCCACACCAAGGATATTGATGTATGATGCAGCTGTGTCACGCTCATCTAGCAACATTCTGATGGACTAATGCCAACAGTGGCCCTTAAAACACAGTTTCCTTAAACACTTCCATTTCTTAGTTTGTGCTCTGGACTGATTTTATTTAGGGCTGTTGAGAAAGATTAAGAAAATACATGAAATACTTAAAACTCACTCTTACTGAGTTGCAGAGCAAAGTACCATTGCTAAACCACATTTTCCTTTTTATTTTCTTTCTTTTTTTTCTCTCACTTACTTTTTCCTTTGTCCGTTTTGACTCTCAGTATCTTTGGAGTAAGTCCTGTCTGCTAATATGTGTCGACTTTTCCCTGCAACCCCACTTCCCCCCTCTTTTTTTTTCCCTGGAACTTAGACACTTTTTTTCCTACACACAGCTACGAATGAAAAAGAGAAAGCCGTGTTCATACAACTTTTGGTTTAGTTAGCATCACACAGGAATTTGCTAGATCAAAGCAAATTCAATATTCTTCCTTCAATTTTTTCAGTCTGCTTCAGTACAGATGCTGCAATGTGAGCAGGCATCAGTGTGACACTGTGGAAACTTATAGATGAGAGGCTGTAAAGATAAACTCTATCTTGGCAGAGAAGGTCTGAGGGAGTCTTTATTCCCTCAGATATTCTAGGAAAAGTGGGATTCATCCCACCTGACTCGCAGCACTTATGTTGTAGACACGCACCTCTGGCTATGTAGGCACCCTTTGGAGTTAAAGGAAGGAAACAGGCATTTCAACAGTATGGCTCATTGCCCCTGTTTTTGACATCTACCTTAGGAACCGCAATTTGCATTTTTTTTTCTTTTTACAAAGTGAGCCTAGACATCTAGTTCAGATCTAGATGTTGAGACTGGGAATACCTAAAGCTGAACAGAGCATTCTCACTTCAGCAATGTATGCACCCGCCCATGTATAATTTGGAAAAATATGCGTGGGTTGAGGGCAAGAAGACTTTGGAAGAGAAACCATTACATCAATGTATATCTCTGCTGCGAGGATGCTACAGATGTGGCTGTGCAATAAGTGATACTGTTAATACAGAGAAGGTTTATTCCTCCTGACATGGAATCCATATGGTACATGAATATGATGCCAGTGAGATCCACAGGACACAAGGAAATGCGATTAACTGCTAAACACAATAACCTGGAAGGGGAGCAAAAGAGCTGCACCAAACACACTCTAGAATTATCTTGCCATTGTTCTAATGACCGCCCTGATATTTCACAGGCCTTGATGACATCCATGGTCTTTGTGCTCTACCTCTCCATGGCACATTATAGTTGTTGGTCTTCTGCGATATCTGTAATATGCTGCAAGGTGGTAAAAAACTCTTTTGGCCTGAGTGAAGCAGGTGTTCTGTTGATCTTTCTGGGTGAGTTGCTGATTGCAGAGGTGGATGCCTGCTCTTGGAGAGGGCTGAACAGAATGATACCAATGACTCCTTCAATGTTCCTAAATCCTGATGTTCCTAGCTCCTGGAAGAGAGGACAAATACCAACGAAATAATGCCCTCATGGTCCAGCATAAACATTGTGACAGGCATTGCTCACATGAGGAAAAACTTCAGCCTATGAACAACAGGGAAGCATAAATAATCACATAATGTTTGAATGTGTAATCCCCCAGAATGGAGGGAAAATAGCAATCCTTGCAGAGTCTAAGGGCATGGAGCTGCCCAGTGGAGAGAAGGCTGTCTACTAAGAGGCTGTTGACAGATTTGGAGACTCAATTGCCGTCCATGGCAGAAGAAAGAAACTAGCCATTTGCAGCTATGCTATTAGACTGATGACCAATTAGGTCCCAGCTGGATTGTGTAACAGCTGCAGGATATTTCCAACAACACTGGTAAGTCATGATATTAGGCAGAAGAAGGATGATAAAGTGCTGGCAACATACAGTCTAAACCATTTTGGCACCAGTGGGAAGCATACGTTGCTGTAGAGAAACCAATAAATGTAAGCCATTATCTCTTGAGTTTTTTAGATGATCTGCTGGGGGAGAGGGGGAGGAGGTCACCTACTGCTGGGTCACTGGTAGAGCAGTGCATAGGTTTAATCACAGCGCAACACCAAAAGGTACTTGACAGAGGAGGCATGGCCCAAGCCAGTGTTCTAGAAGCTGAAAGGGACATAATTCTCAGACATCAGCAGCTTGAAGGGAACATGAAGTTAGATCGCCAAGTGAAGCCCTTGGAAAATGCGAAAACACAGGATCTCATTGACTCTGCAGAAAGAAGCAGCAACACCACAAAGATGCTTCTGTACCGTCACTAAGATTAACAGAGCATAGGCCAGAAGCCTTGGGACAATGCAGACACTTAGAAACAAACTGAAAGAAATTATAGGAAACAAGTCCCTCTCCATTACCATGTGCTGAGAATAATGTCTCAGTTATCAAAGGTGGAAGTGTTACCATTGGTACAGTCAGAAGCCTGGTCTGGCACACTCTTGAGGGAAGGAGAGTGAGGTTAGCCATTCACCTACCTGACCATCTTTTACAGGTTTTTTTGTCAAGGTGTTATAAAAGACCCCTCAAACAGGTAAACAGACCTAGAGCACTTCCAATAGGACCTGCACAGAGGAGGTTTCAAGAGAGAAGAACCTGAAGGAGGCTCCAGGAGATCAATTTATGTCCGCGTGGCTGTAACGTTAACAGAAATTGCTCCATTTCTCATTAGATCTCTTAATCAAAAATCAACTTCATTTTACAAGTGAGAACCTTTTATGTGGTACTACCCAGCTGGCGATACATGGGACAGGATACCCTAATAGCTTTAAATTGGTGCAAATGTTTTTCTGACTTCCAACACACAAGTTTTCCAAACTGTGGCATGTGGTAGAGATAACAGGTTACACATATTGGCTCTTATCCCTTTTTTTTCAGCTGCTGAATTTCATTAAAAGACAGCTAAAATACATTAATTACTTCCCTAATACTCCTGTAATTGCTATTGCTTTGCCACAGGGAGGATATATGATAGGAAGTGGAAGAGGAGGTTATCTTTTTAGATGGGAGAATGGGATGGGAAGCGTTCATCAATCAGTCCTTCTATTAAGATGTGATCACAGATGATAAGGAAGTTTAAGGACCCCTGCTGCTTTAGCATATCTTAGTGTTTTCATTAGTGGAGCTAGAGAATGAACTGCCAAGCTCATGAAAAGACTGCATTGTTACTGAGCTAGTCCCTCACTGCTGATTTTGGCAGAACCGCCCCTGTTTTCCACCAGGATAAAGGAAGCAAGACTTTGTCACCTTGATTTTATGGAAATCGATGCCTGGTAATACCTTTTAGTGCTGATTTTTTTTTCTCAGAAGGCAGTGACACAAAGCCATCATAGCACAGGAGGCAACAACCTTCTTTTGGCATCAACCATCAACATCAAATGTTCAGTCTGTCCTCACTAGTTTGTGCCTCTCCACTCACCCCAGGAGGAATTACGTTGCTCCTGACTAGGTGCAGGTCCTGACCATATAGGCACCCGGCAAAGAGCTCGTTGTGTGTTGCTCAGCATTAAGGCAGCAGCTCACACTGCTGTCTTCTGACCTGCACAGCCGCGATGTGCAGTGCAGCCTTCTCTTTCAACATGCAGATCTGCTGGTGGGTTGCAGAAACTGCAGTCCTGAGGTGAGTCATTACAAAATTCATCCTTAGCCTCGTGCCTTGGAGTAGAACTTGGATGAACCAGTTCACAAAAGTCTGAAGACTCTCCCATTAGCTTATGAATGATCATTGTTATAACTAAAAGACAATTTAGCTGGGAGGTTATGCCAATAAACCATTACTGAACATTAACCGGAGGAAAAAAATCCTGATTATTTGGATGTTATTTATTGAATAAACATATAACCAAACTTTAAAAACCTTAAACAGTTTTCCAGCACATTTCTTTCTGATAGCGGTGTTGATTTCTGCTGGTGATAAAACTATAGCTGATTATAGCTTTTTTTGCATGTGCAAAAAGTGCAAAGCAGTTTTGCAGGTGTGCCCAGTCTGCTTCTTCCACTTCTTTCACCAGCCTGCTGTATCTCTGTGTGTGGTGTGCTCCCTGGAACACGAGCTCTCTCTGCATTTACAACTGTGCTTCACTTATTTAAGGAAGGAGTCATTAATTAGCACAGTTGTGATATAATAGCAAATAACAAGGGCAGGCTTTGGAGGTCTTGGGCCTCCAGGGCTTTTCTCTCAACCTGTGTTCAGCTCATGATGTTAAATTGTGTGAGACCTCACCCATTGCCATAACTCTAAGACAAAGCCTTGTTACTCATGAATTAATTTACAGATGACAGCTATTTGAGTTATAATATGAGACTACCTAAACTGCTTTAGAAGTGTAGGCATATCTCACAACCAGACCAGTTTTGAAAATCCTGCCTTATTGGTGGCTTTTGTTTGTTTATATTTCGATACTAATCTTTACAAATGTACACCCTCCTGGGCACATTATTCTTGCTGTGTGTGTAAGAAACTAGCATAGTAGTGGACTCCCTTCTTGTTGAGAAATACTGGGCACAACTTAGCGAACAATAAACCTAAGGGAAATCAGGATACCAGTAAGTGGATGCCCACAGTCAGACAGTTCAGTTCCACTTGGTGACCTTTAGCTGCAGCTCAAACACTGTTTTTTATGCTGTGACTTCAGAAGGATCAGGGAAGTGCTCTTAGGGCACAAGACTGAGCCCAAAGGCCACACGTCTCTTTCTGGTGGATGAGTGTCAGGGTTTGGAAAAGAGAGCAGTGACCTTGAGGAGGACCCCAGACTGCCACCTGGTTATCATGACTGAAAACAGGAAGCCCTTAGAAGCTTTTCCCTGCCACTCCTTTTAGTATCTAGGTGTGTTTTGATTCACTTCCAAATCAAACAGTGTAAGAATATTCGAGAAATTAATAAATGTGAGAGTGAGGGATGTTTCTTGGCAAAATACCGTGCATACCTATTGCATGGCATAAATAATACATTGTGATAATTAATAATGATAAATAAATAATGCAGTCAGCTGAAGCACTAGGGACTGTGAATAGACCTACATTTATAAAAGTTGAAATTCTAAGATAAAAGGATAATGTTTCAAGCACTAAGCTGCGACATTTTGTATTATTGCACTATTCACATCATTTTAGTGTTTAGTAAAGATGTTTGGTCACCCATCTTGTTTTTAATTGCTTAACACTCAATGACATCAATGACAGTTCCATGCCTGCATACCTTTAAGTGTCAGGTTTACATGTCTGCAAATCAATTCTAACGACCTCAACTGCTCCCACAAAGCAGGAGTGGGCGTATAATTGCACTGATAATTGTGTGTGCCCTTAGAACTAGGGGCATAGAACGAGAAGACTCATGTAGCTGAAAAGCAGCCACAGAGAATTCGAAAATTTATCGTTACACAAAACCATACTTAATATTTACCATCCTATACTGTTCCTAGCCCTGTATCGCCCCTCCTCTCACTGAACTCGTTTATCCACCCTGCGTATTAGTCCCCGTTCTAATAGGAAGTGGGAGAGCTGATTGACAGTTCATTGAATACAGATACTTCTTAGGGGGAAAATTGAAGAGGTTAATTATAATATCTCTTACTGCTTTAGTATTTCAGTGAGCCACAGTGTAAATATAACATAAGCCTAGAATGGGAACCAATATTTTCCTGACACCTCCCCAAGCAGGCACTCCAGATTTTATGATGCTGAGGATTCAGAGAATTCAGATCCTATTCCTCTGTATAGCAAAACAGGGACTTTCAAACAGAAAAATAAATTTGTTGGCTTTAACAATATATATTTTTGGTTAACTTAGCAGTTTCAAAAGTCCCTGCTTTCCCATGAATTCAAATGGGAGCTGAATTCTCTGAGTTGTGCTGTGCTGCAGACTGTCATGTTGGCAATCTGTAAGTCATTTATTTATTAGGTTTTGCTCTAAGTGCAGCACCTTTTTCAGTGATTTGATTTTTTAGTCAATTATATATAGTGGTTAGAATGGCTGTTGTATTTCAGTACTATTTCGTTTAAAGATACATTGCTTGGGCCTCCATTCAGCCAAGTACTTAGGCAGGTACCCAACTTAAAGTGCAGCACCATCAACACTGAGTCATCTGTTTTAAATCAGGCACTTCAGCTGAACCAGGACCTTAATTAGGCAAGTACAGTTTTAAGGACTCCTTTGCCTTTTGTTATGAGGCATAACTCATTGTCATCAGTGGAGAGTTTACTTGAGTGCAGACTTTGTCCCTGTGTTTCTGAGGCGCAGATCTCCCCAGTGATTCTGTTTTATCATGTGTTTTTATCACCCCATCCCTAACATCTTTCACTGCTCAAGAAGAAAAGAAATGAAAAGAAAAATGCAGAGACGGGAAGGTAGCAATTTGGGGACTGTGCATCTGTGTGACAGGCAACCTAAAGGAGAAGAAAGAAAAACATTTAGGAAGTTCTGTGCAAGCACTGCTCAACTACAAGACCACCCCACTGCAGGTAAGAAATGAGAAATTTTGAGGGCCACTGAGCACTGACTTTTCACAGCGGATCAACGTTCAAAGTTATTTAGCACAGGTGTTTCTGTAATCGTGACACATTGATAAAATTTTGTGTTCACTGGCCCTCAAGCACCTCCCTCCCACCTGTGCAGTGGTCTGCTATTAGTATGCTGGGGCTGTAATGAAAACCGTATCATCAGCTGGGCTGTGTCAAACCCTGCATTTTCCTCACCTTAGGCATGCTTCTCTCCTTGCCCAGGCATTGCTCTGTGCATTTGTGACTTATACATTTCTTTGGAAGGGAATCAGATGGTCACTATTGATCATTGTCTGTGTGTAGTATCTCTGCAGAGCTAGGAAGCTCTTTTTACTTCATTTGGACAGTGTGAACTCCTTTTTCCCATCCTAACTCCAGGTTGGAATTCCATTTGAGGAGGCGGTGGATGCATTTGGTGCAGGAGAGAGCCACAAGTCACTGATGCTCCAGGCAGATTTCCATACAGGGTGAGAACTTAGGTTGTTTCCAGAGAGAGGATGTTCAAATTTCTGTTTCTGTTATGTGGTTGTTGACACAGCATCCCTTGGTCTTTGACCCAAGGTCTCCTGATATACCTTGACACAGACATGGCATGGTGGGGTTATAGAGAGTTATGGAAGAAGGGAAGGAGGGAAGGACTAAGGGGTGGGAGAAAAAAGAAAGAAAAAAGAAAAAGAAATAAAGAGAAGAGAGAAAAGAGAATCAAAGCTGTGAGATTTTTAAGAGCAAGTAATAATTTTATGATACCAACCAACACCCTTAGGAAAAGCCTAGAAGTGACAGATTACTTCACATCCAACACAGAAGCAGCAAACTTCAAACTAAATAAATGTAGGGAACATTTGTCTGATTTTAATTTCATTGTGTTCATCAATTATGCACGCTGAGAGAAAACCGTGGTTGGCACCAGTGTCACCAAGGGGACTTTCCCAAGGATTAAGGTTTCTTGGTCCTGTTCTAGCCTTGAGGAGAAGTTCATAACTGCCCCATGGATGGAGGAGCAGCGAATCAGACATCACATGCCCTCTAATGCAGGGTTGGCTTGCCAAAAATCCAATAAGCCACCCTCACCCCAAATTGAAGTTCCTGGAAGGGAGAGGGCAGAACAAACTTCATGGACTGCAGCTTGGCTTTGACAGCACCAGCAAAGCGTGCAGACAACTCTCAGCTAAGCTGGACCCAGCCCTGTCCCACTGCCACGTGTAGAGGTCTTCCAACCCCAGTTCCCGTGGTCCTTGGTATGCTCATAGTCCATGCAGCACCACACTGGTGTCGCTACAAACCCAGCACAGCTTATCTGCCAGTTGATTCATTGCTATGTGGATACTCAAAAGCTGACTATTATATAATACCGTCTTTATAAAACAGGACTTTACTGCTTTTTCCCTTTTTGTAGTATGGGAGTGACATATTTGTTCCATTTCTCTCAGGTATAGGAGTCTTAGCTTGCTGCACTTGAATTTCTGCTTCTTTCCCCAGCCTTACCTATGAATTATAGGGGTTTTAACTTCTTGCTCCACTTACGTACAACATATAGCTGGGATACTTCTTCATTTACACTATTTTGCATGTCTTTAAGGAGTGCTGCCTATGCTACCAAGCCAACAGACATGTCCTACACAGATGTTACAGCTCTTAAGACCCAAAGAGAATGTATCTGAGAAAAATCAGGGGCAGGGCACAGGAAGATGCACTCTCTCTTGCCATTCATTCCTAAGGAGAATAGCAGCAATTAGAGCACCATAAAATTAAAACCGAAGCCCACCTGCAGGGAAAAAAGAAAATGCCTACCATTTGACAGACAGACAGGACTGACAAATAGACAGAACAGACATGGTTATGGCATGGAAAGTGTTTGGATAACTAGTATTTATTCTAACACTTCATCATCATCGTATCATCTAGACACTTTGTTGGTGGGGAGGAGAGAAAATAAAATTTATCTTGCCATTTTTGCTTTACTAGGGAATATGTAACAGTTGGCAGTGTAATACACTTTTTATTTTCATGAGTTATGGATGTGCATGGCCATCCCTAAAAAATTGAAATAAAAACTGTATTACACCACCAAGTCTCATATATAATATTTATACCATACCAGAGGAGGTGTCTGCAGAGCAACTATAGGTATAAACTTTTATTATATCTATAGTTTCTCATGTTATTAGTATAGTTGTGAAAATAATAGGATTTACTGAAGGTTGTTATTCCCCCTAGCATCACTGATGTGGTATAAACAATATATTGACCTTCTGGATATTTTTGAACCACTGCAATGGATTTGAAAGTGTGGTCACCCAATGAGAATAACCTGAGCTCTTGTCCCCAGTCTAAGGCAACGGGCTGATAGTGCCTTTGTAAGGCCATGTTCAGGTTAGCTTCATAATGTACACCCTGGTACAACTGACAGTGCTTCCCTTTTCTCCTTCTTGGTGGATGGGGAGCACTAGCCAAATTCCAGCCCATTAAATAACTGCAGAGAGGGTGTGAAGGCCCTAGGCTGCAGCAGACTGCAGTCTGGCTTAGCGCTCCATCACTGTGTAGGTTCCTACAGGAGAATGACAAAGAGATTTGCCACTGAAATGGGTAAAGCTCAGAGACCTTGTTACGCAAGAGCTTTGCAAGACTTTTCCAGGTGGCATTGACTGAGATCTCAGCTTCCCCCAAAGAAAAACCCTTCCCCTGTGGGAATGCATTGGTTGCTCCCTTTTCCTTAGCCCTACAGAGAATAGCAGAAGAGCAGATGGGAGTGAGCACCTACTCAGTCCTGTCAGGGAGGTCCTGCGGAACATGGCTGCAAGGCCAGGTCAAAGGATGAAAACAGGAGGAACCTCTGGGTACTGGGTCAGCACTGTTGATGGGCATGAAGATGTTAGGGAAATGTATGAAGGAAGCACGCTGCCAAAGATGCTTGGCGTAACATGGGTGCGCTCCACTGTCATGCACACACCATGGAAATACCGCCTCTCTCCAATACAAGGGAAATAAGCCCACTGATAAGTTGCATTTGCTTCCTGTAGGTGCGCAAAGATACCCACTCAAGTTTTCTGAGCTCAGAGGCACAGAAGAAGCCAGGAGCACCTGTTTACTGATAGCAAATGTCATTAGAAATGGGTCTGGGAGAGAGGCGTATTTATAGCCTCACATGGCACCATATGGTGCATGGTAGCAGAAATCTTCAATCGAGATAGATAAGCAAATGCAAATTTCTGCTTAGGTTTGATTTTTGAAAATATATTTTTTTAACAATCATTTGATTTGATTTGATTTGCTCTCCCTGTATCTGAGTGCTCAGGCTAACTTGGTTGAATCTCACCCCTTGCTTTCTGGAGAAGGCTGTGGGGTCATAGAGCTTTAATTGTTTAAATAAGCCTATAACCACTGAAAGAAGGGGAGAGGGAAGTGTGGAAGAAAGGATATGCTTGGGGACGACAGGCTGAGAAGCTGAAGTCAAAAGGACACACAACTCAGGCCCTTAGGGCTGGAAAAGCAGCCCTCAGAAATTTGAGGTCAGTCAAGCCAAAGGCACAACTGATTTCTTTTTAATCAAGCTTAATTGTTTATATTAATACATGGATTTGTGCAGAGTGATTCAAATCACCTTTTTAGCAGATCTTTAAAGCAAAAATTTTTAAACCTTTTTTTTTTATGGCAAGAGTATCTCTAGGCCTAAATCTGTAAGTAACATTTGAGTTTATAAAGGGCTGATATAGCCCTTCAAAAATGCAACAGTTACCTTGGTATTAATGCACACCCAGCTCAACCCAGAAGATTCTTAATTTCCTACCCTACTGCTATTCCTCTGTCCATCAATTTAAAACCAATGTAGCACTTTTCTATAACCTGTACAAGTTCGGTCTCCTCAGAAATGACCATGGGGCAGTGACCGCAGTGCACTGTCTTTTATGTCAGGATTTTACCAGCCCTGGCCAGCACAACTCCATGCTGCCACAGAGCAAGTATTTGATAACTCCTGCTAACACGAAATCCTCTAAAGCAGCAACCCGAGTAGTCTTACATCAATCTTTCCAACCTTTGTTTGTGCCTCAGCTTGAGAGATACCAAATGGAGAATGAACTTGTATCCCCTGACGGGACCATACCTCTGGGATCAGGACAGAAGTGTCTGAGGAGGCCTCTGCAGTGATGGCTGCAGTGATCCAGGGCTTCTTTGGTGAGCAAATAGCATCCTCCAAAATCTGGGGTGCTCGGTCTATCACACTGCATCCCCCTCGTAAGCCACACACCAAAATGCAAAGGACAACCTTTTGTTAATGTGTTAAGGTAACTGAAGGCTCACCGAGAGGCCAGTGTAATGGTTGTAGTTTTGCTGATTTATTAAGTGCCAATGGTGTTTTAATATTGTTTGTGTTTCAGAAATAAAGATAGTCACTGCCCTGAAGGCTTGCAGTCTGAAAGACAGATACACACAATACACAACTCCCTATGGATACTTGGAAGAAAGATTTTTTTTTATTAAGGAGCTATTCTGATTTAATTTGCTTCTTTAATGTGATATTGGAGCAGTGTGGGGTTGAGTGTCAGCCAGCTGAAAATACTCGTCTGCTGGGCTGCAAAGACTGTGAGAGGAGTATAGGCATTTGGAGAGAGGGGGCATGCAGCTCTGGTCTGACTCGATCAGAGTTTCAGGACATGGATCCCTGGTGTTTTATTTCTTGACCAGCAACCTCCATCAACCTGCTGCTTACTGGGGACCCTTACTTATCGGCCCAGACCACTAAAGTTAAGCTACAGGGAATGCGATAAATTAAAACTTGTTAAAGGATGTTGACGGTGAGATGACTGGAGTTTCTGGCTCTTTCACATTGGGGTCATTGAAGTACGCAATGTATGTGGTACAAGGAGGCAGAAGGGCTTAAGATTTTATAGGTCTCTTGTGGACAGTGAATTTGGCACCCACCTACAGTTTCTCTTTCACTCTGAATTCAGGATTGCTGACTTGGATGGAGTCGCTGGAAATGGAGTGATATTCACCCAGCCCTTCTGGCCTGGACAATGTTCACACTCTGCCAGAGAGCAGTAATACAGGATGCAAAAGGGAATGGGTAGTACCTCTGAGAGGTCCTACATCCAGACATCCAGACATCCACACCTGTGCATGCATCGGTATGTGTGCATAGACATGTGAGTCTTTGCCAACCTAAAGCAACCTGGAGAGTCAGGCTATTCAGGGGCTGGCAGCAGCTTCTGTGGAGTCGTGCAAAGCCAGCAACCAGTAAAAGGCAAGCTCAGGTGGGCATCCCTCTCTGGCAGTTCTGGAGACTGATGAAGCTACCTTCTGTGGCCAGGCATGGCTTCCTCCTCTGCAGCACCCACGGGGACTCTGTCACTCATTTCCCGTGATTACACCCAGGGCCCTGCACTCTCACATGGAGTGAGCTAGAGGGAGAGACATTAGTTCTTGTTCTTTCACTTAAGCTAGTGCCAAAATCAATCTTGAAAAATTACTTCAAAGTTGCTTTCAACTCAATCCGGGTGTTTCTTTACGGCTAGAATATCACTCTGTACACTGGAATCGTTATTACATCACACTAATCTAATTTAAATGCATTTTTACTGTACTTGGTTTAATGAATGTGGAATGTGTCACTATGAAATTGCACCATTAATTTGATAAATAGGACTTGAAGGTATAATTTTTTCCAGCATTGCAGACTAATGAAGCTAAAATACATATATAATAAGAAGTGTAAATAATAAATTATTCTTAGGAGCAAAAAAATTAATTAGATCTTACCACAAATTGCATCCCAATGTCAAAGTTTTTTTACACTACTGACTTTCAAACTAGTTGGAAAATGACTGCGATCCTTAGAAAGTTTCTCAGGTAATTATTGTGTGTACAAATATTCGGCTAGATACCTTAAGAAACTACTTTAGTTTCTACCAGTCCTTCACATACAGCTTTCACATCTTCCCTGCTGTTACCTCTGAATTTTAATAACATTTAGAGGAATTCCTGTTATTACTTGCTCTAAATTTCAGCATTTTATTTATTCTTTAAGACTTGAGGAACAATTTTTTTCAGTTTCTGACACTGATGAGAGAGCAAAATTAGGACATACTGCACGCAAATTCTCTGCAGAAGCGACTGTGCCCCCACAGCCAGCTCGCTGCTGCTGCTGCTGAAATCAATGGGAGTTTTTGCCACCGACTTCAATAGGAGAAGAGACTACTGTACAAAGCACACTACTTTTCACCGGTAATGGAAATGTCACAGCGGTGCCATTCAGGAAGGAAACCAAGTGGAGGGAAATTAAAGAGGAAACTCCAGTCTTGTGCAGTTTAGTTGCTGATAGCTCATCTTGCTCAGCCTACTGCACCCTCAGCCGGTTACACAGTGCTGCCTGGTTTAGCATTCTCTGCCTCTTTGTCATTTCTTATTGAGTCTGCAAAGAAAGGTTTTATCTCACTCCTCTGGAAAAGAAAGCACCTAGAGATTGAAGAGATCAGGTGGCATTTCACCTCTAGTTTTCTTCATTCCCAGCTGGAGAGCTTTGAATGCTCTGCACAGCCAACTATTCTACAACTATTCTATAGCTAGATGAAGGACCACTGGCCAAAATGTCATCTTTAACCTTATTTTCTATTCCTAGTCTGTAGTTTAACAACCAACATTTTTACTTCCCATTGCTTGAGTTGCAGCCAAAATTCTGACGTGTTATCCGTTTTGTTGCCAGATAATGCATTAAGCCTTACTAAGGGGTAAACATAATGATCTTCATTAAACCTTCTAAATGAACCCACCTCCTGCTTCTTCAGGTGGAGGAAGGCATTGACAAGGAACACTGCTGAAGTGTCTTACAGTTATTTTCCCCTTGCAAACAGAAGGAGGGAGAGATGAGTGGCAGCTTTTAAAGAAGGGAAAAAGTTAGATAAACATGAAAGGGTTTGTGAGACTTCCTTTCTTAATGGCAAAGTTTTCCAGCAATAAATCACAATTCAGTCCATGCCATTAGTTTTGGGGGCATTATATCCCCTCATTAAAGTGCATAAACAATTATATTTATTGAAGGTAATGTACTGTGTAGTGCATTATAACGACATTCATTAACATATGTAATCATCATTTGAATGGGCTTTACTACAATGTAAACTGATAATGGCATGATTACCCACTGGGTTATTAACTTTTCAGTCCTAAGATAATAAAAGGTGATACAAGAAACAAAAAGCACATGTGCATTGCCCTTCACATGTGATTTATGTGTTTCACTGTGGAGCTATGAACACAGGTACCCAGCACTGGGGAGACTGGCTCTTTATTGCACATTGTATTTGACAGAATAATAAATGTAGCTGAATGGTTCTTGGGTGGGCATCTGGGGAAAAAAAAGTCTTGTGAATAAGGCAGCCACTGCTCCAAAATGTAAGACCCAGCAAAGGAAATAATTTTGTCTGTCTCTCTGTCTCACTGGTACTCTGTGGCTTACAGATCTTCATATGCTCTGTCAGACTCGCACAGATTAAGGAAAAAAAAAATCCATCTCCTTTATATGTTTCTCTTCCTCCCTCCTTCTCAGCCTGCCTCACACTTCTCTCTGCCTGGGCTGTAATTGGTGGTTATGAGAAAATGAAGGGATGTGCTATGCTAAGGTACCTGTGTGCTAAGGTATTCATATTATGCTGAGTATATGCTCATATCAAACAGATGTTTCAGGTATTGAAATGCAGCTTAGCTGCAGTATCAGAGAATAGATTTATCCATTTGCTGGAGCTTCTTTTCTATAAAATGCCTTTTTCGAGGCATCAGAGGTATTATAAATACAGCTTATTTGTGTAATTTATCAGCCCTCTCAGGGGTTTGTCTCTGTGGAATCTTAGTGCCTTAATTTTAATGAATGAATCTGAGTTTGTTTTAGGAGGGGATAAGTTAAGATACATTAAAATAAAAAATACTCACAAGCAGCTATTCAAAACAGCACCAGTTACCAACAGACAGGTTCTCTCCAGCATTAAATGACACATATATGCTAAAGTGAAAAATGATGCATAAGTCTGCGGTGCCTGTAGTGACTTGAAATACATGGGATGCCTGATGAGACTTTGTAGTGGCAGCAGGACCCATTTCCCCACTATACTTTGGCTTGTGGACAAGGTACAGGTACATTAATAGATAACACAGGTTTGCTCTGATAAAGCACCAGTGAAGAAGTGTGTGGAGCCAGTGACTAGAGAGTTCCCAAGTGGTAGAGAAACAGTCCAATAGATCTAAACCAAATTCTCGACTGCTTAGAGCATAGAGGTGTGACAAAGACAACAATGGGAGCGGCCAGAGCACATCTGAGTCCAGCTGCTTTGCTCACCTTCACGACCATGTACAACAAGATACAGAGCCTTGCAACCACGCAAACCATGTTGTTACCAGCCAAACAGACTGATCATAAATAACCCGTGCCCAGTTCAAGCCCCCAAACAGGCCCAGAACCCTGAGTATGGTGACAGATATGGCCAAGCAGAGAAACAGAAGGGAATGCGACTGAAGAAGAGCTAATGATGCCATTAAATCATATTTATGTTAATATAGTCATCTTTTCCTTTAGAAATTGTTTGAAACGGAATTGTTTGGAACTTCTATTAGCTTGGCATCCCTTTAAGGAGTCCTCTGTCGGTCCCTGGCCCTTGAAGAGGCTAAATATCTGCACTTTCATCTCTCCATGGAGTTCTAGAAAGCTCTGGGATGGTTTATGGTTTTCCATTAGCCAAGGGTCTAATAGAGTCCTGAGATCCGTTAAGTGGGAAATTCTTCTCATGGAAAGCAATATACCGTAATTCTTTGCTAAAATCTGAGCCCACACAAGAAATCTGAGCTAATGGTAAAAAGCAAGGTGCAGTAAGTTTGTGCAGGAAATTACTTCATATTGTTTGCTATTGGACTATTTATCCATGACTTTTTAGATAACAGATGTGGTGGACTTGTTCTGTTCTTGAACCAAATGGGGCAGATGCTCACTAGATGACTGGCCCCATGGATGGGAGCTTTAAATCATGTCCTGGTACTGCAAACACCTCGTTAGTGATTTGGAAACTGCTGAGGGGCTAAGGAGAATGAGAATGCCCTTCTCTGCTCTGGTGACAGCATTTTTCCAGATCAGCTGTACTCATTTAGGGAGTCACCAAGGGCTGTGAACCTTGCACCGCTCTGACCTCCCCGCAGCTCAGGCAGACTTTCTGCCGCGGTAGTGCCACAAACAGCAGAAGTGAATCAAACCTATTGTTCTTTCCTGGCCCTGCTAACTTACTCTTATGACTGAACTGTTCCTACAGCACACGATAATCCGGAGTGAAAACCACAAAACAAGAGAAATATAGCATGTGAAAATACTCTACATTACCTGAAAGCTCAAAGAATCAATGGCTGCTTTTGTCACTGTCAGTTCCAGCTGCTAACATCAATGCTTATTGCCACAATCTTTCTTTTCTTATTTCCATGTGTTCAAATTTATGTTTTAGCAAGGAGAAGACTGGAGATAAAAATCATTATATTTGGCAGCATTTACAACAACTCGGAAGTTTAAAGGTTTGCATATCCCCTTCAAAGTATCATTCAGTATCATGGGTTTTCAGATACTTCTCTATTCAGTAACTACTGCATGAAAACAATGTGTTGGTTTAAATGGAGAACTTTTAAAGAGAGGAAAGTAGGGAAATTAGCATATACCATGCAGAAGCTTGTCTGTTCTCTGACTGCACTGGAGAGTCAACTGATTTCAAAGGTCTGACCCTCCCCAGGGCACTTTGCTCAGCCACCCCTGGGGAGGAGGAAATACCTGGCATTGCTCTGGAGTAATTCCTCCTGCTTTGTGTTCACAGCAGCGCCCGATGGCTTTAGGGACGGGAGGAGCAAATCCCCCTGCAGCTACTGCAGAGGTTGTGCTAGTGGAAAGGGGTTCAGAACGGGTGAAGGGAACCAAAACTGGGCAAGAGACTAGCTCTCGCGGTAGTACTTGTGGCATCATGCTTACGTAGCCTAGATTTCAGAGCAGCACAAATACTGGATTTACTCGGCTCACTAATGTAAAGTGTGGGTAAGCATTTACTGGTGAGGAGGAGATGCAAAACCTACCTCAGACTGGCATCTGGTCTTTGCCTTCAGATAGTTTTGTAGTCTTTTGTTGCAGAAAACAACCACTGAGCAACTTGAGGATTGTGGTTAATCCAGGGAAGACTTGAAAAGGAAAGAAGGGAGGACCTCATGATAGTTTTCACTCTAAGGAGATATTTTCTTTCCCCTTGTGCCATTGTTCCTCTTGTTTTCAAAGTCTCAACACAAATCTAAGAGCTCTGCATGAAAGGTACAGTAGTCTGGGTATAATTACCACAGCTGCCACAGATGGCTCATTTTAACAAGAGACCCTAGGTAAACCTCGTTGTTTAGCCTGCAGCATAAACAACAAAATATTCTACTTAAACAAGTGGATCTGGGTCTGTGGAGGTGAAGCTCAAATCTGCCTTGCTAAGTTCTGTCTTTAAGGAAGTGCAAAAGACATTGATGGGACATGGGCCAGTTCAAAGCTCAGTTTTAATGTGTCCCTGCGTAGTGTCCAAGGAGGAGAAGGTCTGGGTGTTGGGATGCACTTTGCGCTTCAGTTGGGCTCCCCGGAGCACAGCCTGTGAAGTGCAAAGCATCTTCCAGTCGCCAGGAAGGGAAAGGAAGAGAAGGAAAAGGAAGGGAATTTTTAAAAATTGCGACATTTTCCAGTGCCATCTACTTAGTCCCTCTATCAAACCTCATTTCAGGATTCCAAAGATCATGTCCTGTTGTACAGTACTAGTTGCACACTGTCAGGATCAAGGTTTTTGTTTTGTGGATGAAGAACTAGAAAGTCTTCTCCTGCCTGGCAAACAAGCAGTACTCCAAGTCAGGTCAAAGAGGAGGCAGAAGACTCAGTAGAGAGGACATTAATACCTAAAACTGCTTTTCTTGTGGGAGAAAATGAAAGAGAAGAAATGATTTTTAGCTTTCTGTATCTATTCACATTTGCGAACTGGGGCTCCAAATCAATACACGTATTTTTTCTCAATGCTCGCAAATTGATATCTGCAGGATACTTTTATTCCTTCTAGCCCTGTATCTCCACCTGCATCAGCGAACTCTTCTCATAGAGGTCCTGCTGGTACCAACTCATTAGCAGAGAGCTGCGAGTTTTCCTTTCCCAGACCCTTTAGCTTCTTCCTCCGGCTGATGATAACGTCATTAAGCTTTCAGTCATTCAGACCCATGTTGTAGCGATAATTTTTATTTTCTCCTCCAGAAACTGTTGCCTGTACCTACATGGCCTTTCCTACGCTACGCCCATGCTGTTGACCATCAAGACCTCTTCCCCTCTGTCTTTCCCTGCTGCAGCCACTCTCCTGTCAGTCCTCACAGGTGCTGCTGTCACAGTTGTCCACTCCATCTCCATGCTTCTGTCACTACCTGCTACCTTGGTTTCATGATGGGCTATTGAAATACATTTCCTGAGTAATCTACAAACATGGAGATGGACATTTCTTAACACCAAAGGCCATCACCTCTTCCACTCATCTCACAGGACTGGAAATCCCAACCTGGTAGCCTCTGTCCCTCTGCCTGTTTGTTCCACAATCACCTTTCCCACATAGCTCCACGTGTGAGATAGATAGCTCCATGCCATGTCCTCCTCTAGAACCCATCTTAGGACATGTCTGTTAACAACACCGGTGTTAAACAACCGTACCCTAACACCTCTGTAGGAAGTCTACTGACTAAACGGATCTATCTCCTTTGTGGAGGGTTTTTTTTTTCCCCCAAAGAAATGACAGACTACGAAGATTTTGTTGTGTGTTAAGATGAGAAAAGGTTTATGTTATATCGAGAAATATTCAAGTCCATGTTAATGGTAAGGCAAGAGTACAGGATAAGAAGTAGCTGCCTCAGAAGGCTGTAAAATCTTCATCAGTGGAGATCATTAGGAACAAGTTACAGAAATGCTTGTTAGTGATTAAACAGAAATGAACCTGCCTTAGGACAGAAAAGTGTATGGGGTAACATCACAGGTCTCTGCCAATCCCGTGACATTATTTCGTCTTTCAAATCTATGTGATCATGTGTGATCTTATTTATCACTCTCTTTTTCTTCCTACTTTTCCTTTAGTGTGCTTTTCACCATTTTTTGTTCCCTGGTTCTCTTTTAATAACCTCACTTCTTATTTCACCCAGCCCAAGAGGGGCCTTGGTTCCTCTTGGGACTTCTGGGCATTACTATAACAGAACCACAAAGATGCAATAACATTAAACCTTTGATTCATTCCCTATCCTAACTAGTGCTAGTGCTGCCGTGTGCCAATGAAGCAGCAGCGGGGTTTTTTTTTTTACATTGGGGAAGGAATTCCTGCATACACAAATTTTGGAATGCATTTGGGCAGTCCTTTGGGAATAACAACACTTAATAAAAGTAAATTATTATTATTTCACCAACAGGAGTTGCAGAATCTTCAACTGGTCTTTCTGTTTTAAGAAAATATCCAAGTGGGAAATTAGTGGGATGTGGTCACACTGGGCCGTGTGAAAATTAAATTCTAGCAAAATGAACTGAAATGAGATTGATCATTATACGCTAAGGCACCACAGCCCTGCCGTAGTGTAGCTGTCAGCATTAAGACAAGAGAACTTGCTCTGACTTCAGCTGCTCCTGTAAACAGTAAAGGCAACAAAAAGCTCATTCAGCCTGATTCACTGGAGACCTCTTGAGAAATCAGAAAGGCAGTCGGCTACAATCTGAGTCATTTCTTTGTGTCTTTCTTTCTACAACTATTTTCTGAACTCTGCATAGCTGACCCTGCCATGACATCCAAGGCTGGAGTCTGGTCTTCTTATGCGGAACTGAACTGCAAGAAGAGTTTATTTGCAGGAGTCTCTCCTTCTCTGATGGTTTTAGATGTTCTTGGAGAGCTTCAGAGACCTGCGTGCTCCTGTGTCTGACACCTCTGCAAAAAGCTTGGCTCTGGCATAACTTGTGGCAGAAGCCCTGGACACAGCTTGAGGTCTTCAGGTCACAAGGAATGCTCTCTGGGTAAAACAGTGATCAATCTGGGGACTGATGGGCAAGCAAGAGGGTCATAGCACAAGGCCTGTCACCAGGTCCTGCACCTCCAGGGCTGTTTAAGATGGAGGACTGAGCATGGAGTGAGTGTCAGACCTGGTTGTGCTTCCAGAGCAATAAAAACACCATAGATCGGGTGAGGAGGTGGGGAATGGGGTGAGCTCAGGAGGGCTGTGCAGGGCCAACTGTCAGGCTGAAGTTCCTCTGTAACACCTAGACAGAAAGGAAGCAAAAATATACTCAGCCTTCTCAACAGACCCTGCCATAAGCTGAGGGATAGGAGTGTAAGGGTTCCCTTCCCAGCCCTGCAGACAATGGAGGAGGACAACCAGCCCCATCAGAGGATTGAAAGCTGCCCTGTGTGCAACTACGCTGGGCACCTGTGCACAGCACCCAGGAAACATGGGCCCACGTGTCTTGGGGTGGCTGCTCTGGGACCTTGCAGGAATCCAGCAAGAAAGTTGTGAGAGAAACAGAAAGAAGGAATGGCTTAAGCTAGTGTGCTAACAGGGCTCTTATCTAAGAAGGTTTTTCCTTTCTCAATCTTCTTCTGTTCCTGTCTTTTATTCAGAAAGATTCACAATGTGCAATATGCATATATGTGTATATGGAAATATTAGATTTGGATATGAAAATATGGGCTGTAGGAGCCTGTGGACAATGCTCCCTTTCTAGTTGTTATAAAAATGAAAATAATTGTGAAAGCAGAGAGAAATCTGCAGCTGCTCCAGGCTATTCATACCATAAGAGATCCCATCAGGCTTTCTTTATTGTTGCAGTTTTGGCAAATTATTTTCTTATCACACACAACCTATTCACTTCTGTTCCTGGATAAGCACTTACGCTCATAAAGCAGTGGGTCCGCAACAATTTAGTATAGAGCACATGGAACTGCTGACCTTGGGGACCACTGGTGCCTGCCCCTCCAAAAAGCAGCAACTGGAGTCAATAAAAAACTGGCCAGGCCAGCCCATTAGTGAGCCAGCTCTGTCACTGCTTGCATGGTCTACTTGGTGGCTGTGTAGCTTCCTCCGCCTCCTCTTGCCATCGTGTCTCACCTTATGAAACGCAATCACTGCTCCTTCCCCAGGAAAGCAGGATGTGTAGCTGGCTGCCTTCCTGAAGACATACATTTTCCTAGGGGAGGCAGCAGTACTATCTGTGCGCATATATGTCCATACCCATTGCGTACGGAATTGCGCCCAAGGAATGTGTGATATAGATTAGATCAGCAGCAGTGCTGCACTGTCTCCAGGCCAGGCAATGAGTTTAGTTTATTGTGCCCAACACACATGTGCACTGGACAAATGCTCTGGCATCTTCAGCGTGGGCAGAGAGCATGCTGCTCCTATTATACTAGCCCATTAGGGAAGCAATTTGAAGAAAAATATTTAGCAATTTGGAAGGAAGCAAGGTTCCAGAATGGCTTGTTTCTGTGTGACAGCCTGCCATGTACAGATGAAAGGGAAGGCTTATGACAAATTTTCATTACCCACAAATAAAAAAAAAAAGCAACAGCAGGCAGAGCAAGTGCTTTCAGCCTGGGAGGTGTGGCCAGAAATCCCCCCAGGAGACCACAAAGGAGCCTCAGCAAAATAAATCAATCAATCTATCAATCATTTACACTTGCATAGCGCCCTTTATGAAAATGGCAATCAGCGCCTGACAGGCTGTCAGACTTTGGCCTTCAAGTCTTTGCCTCAAAAGTAGTCATTAAGTTCACCAAAATACAAGCTACAGCTCCCCGCTCTCACTCAGCATCCTCGCTCACCTTCCCTAAGCCACCACGATTTCTCCATAGAAAACATTCTTTGTTCAGACCAACTGTGACCAGGATAGGTAACAGTGTGCAGCAGAGGAGGGGCTGTAACCAGCACAGGCTTTTCAGATTTGCTTTTTGCCCACTCTCTGCTGAAAATCTGGTTTCAGTCACTTATCATCTGAGCTTGTCCTGTAAGGAGCAGTGCCACTGGAAGCGGAGTGCATCGCTCCAGTACACGCAGTGTCTTGCATTGCTCACATTCGCTTGGGAATTTCTCTCCAAAGCAGAATTCAGGGAGCAAGTAGAATAGGAGATTAGGCCTGTGGAAAGAGGTGTCCGCTAACACACCATTGCTCTTCGCAGTCCTATGGAAATCTGCCTGCTGTGTATATGGATGAAGGTAGCCCTCTAGATACAACTTCCAGGTATGTCAGTCATTTAGCTCTCTTGCACTGCAATGTGGCACAAAACGTTCATCCGCTAGTCTACAGCTCCCCCTCCGTCATCCCACCCCCGCCAAAAAAAAATAGAAGCCAATCACACTGACTCTAAGGCAGTTTTTTGAAGCACCAACAGCAAAGAATGATGCCAACATCTTGACTGTATACTCAGGGTATTTTTTTTTATATATATATATGTTACTTTGCATTTATTAACATTGAATGTCACCTGTTATTTTATTATCTAACTGCTCCATGACCAGTGTCATAAAGCTCTTCCATATCTCGTTGCAGTCAAGTTGGAGTTTTACTACAGAGCATAACGTTGCATCATCAGATTGGTAAATGGCATCATATCCATTTTCAGTCTATGAATATGATGCAACACAGTCTCTGGACCCCACCCAGTGATATACCTCCTTTATGATATTTTTTTTTCCATATATTCATGAAAGAAATTTCTCTGTAGTGATTGTTGTTTTTTCTCAGGGGAACAATAACCTTTGCGCTCAAAAAAAAAGAGCACACTGTCATGGTCATTTAAAAAAATGACATGTCATCCCTACATACGTATTTTCACAGCCTGGTGCAATACCACACCATTCCCAGCATCTCTTTCCTCCGCCACAAACTCTCAAGCTGATTGAGGACCACTATAGGCCACAGAGATGGATTTGGGGAGGCAGTGGAAAAGAAGGACCCATCCAGCATCTCTCCCTCCCTTACACTATTTCCATCACACAAAAGCCCTTGTCTTTTGCTATAAATCATGCACCACCTGTAAGGTGAACTAACACGGTAGCTTGAATTCTCATTTAAATATAAGCAACAGACATCCCTCATTAAGTGCTTGGTGTATATATTACTTGTGTATATGTCACTGCTTTGTGGTCCTATGAAGAGAGGCCTGTGACACTGGTGCCCAGTCCTGGGAGTACAGCATCCCGTCCTGTCCCGTGGGCAACGCCTGAAATGATGACATGGGCAAAATGCTGCAGCTTTGCCATGAGTTTAGCCTTGAAACTGAGGGAGAGGAGATTGGCTTTTCATTTATGAGATCAGACTTACTAATGCCTTCAGTAATACTTCCCAAATGTCCTTACAAGAGACGTACAGGCAGCCATGAACATGGGCCAGAGCTTTCTCTTTTTTGTCCAGTTCTACGTGTTTGCTCAGCCTTTTATGCAATTTGATTTCCACTGGTTCACAGAAATCCTTCCACTTTTCTAGCCCCTTTCTCAAAAAGGAATGCCAGTAAGGCTCATGGGCAATGAGAATATGTAACGTGAGCAGAATTAGGGTCCCTATGATAAGCTTTCTCATTTCACACCTCCATTCACTTTCCTTCTCTGGAGATTTTGGAAACCTCCATTAATGACTGAAAATTCCATTGAGATGAGATTTTGAAAAATCTTTTTAAGTGAAGAGACAGAAGTCATTACTTTCTAATAGCTATCAATTAAACCTGAATATTTTGTCCTTTCCCCTTACATAAAGTTTTATGATTATGTGAATTCCTGTTTCTTTGCTCGCATGTTTTGGACAGTGGGTTTTGACTTCCTTTCAGAGATTCACAGAAACTGAAATCACGGAAAACATTTAAACAAGACTGGAGTTACAGTCATTAATTACAAGTTTTCCTGATATTTATCACCTCCATTTCTGGTTTTCTGTCAAATATTATTAGGAAAATTATTACATATGTCGGGAGATAAAACACTGGACATACATGTTTGAATACCATGCAAAGAACTGGTTTGTGTGTGTATTTGTGGATAGGTACAACAAGTTGGTTGGTTGGTTGGTTGGTTGGTTGGTAGACAGATGGATAGATAGATAGATAGATAGATAGATAGATAGATAGATAGATAGATATTAATGAGATCTTTTACTTTGGATCTTTGGATGGTGGAAACTTGAACAAAGCCTGGGGTCAAGATTGTAAAGAACAGAAGATGAAAGAGGACAGACACAGAAAGAAGGAAAAAAAATGCAAAATAATTTCAGAGCAAGTGATACCATGTTTTTTATTTGTCTTTTACTTCCAATTGCACTTGAAATTGCAGTGTTGCTAGAATTTAATCGCCCATGTTCTCAAAATAACTACAGGTATTTAAAGCTGTGCACCTCCTGCTTTTCACAGGAAGCTGACCCCTGCTTTTATCAGCTATTAAATAAGCTAATTTTAAAATACGTATATTGTGCTATAAAGTCGCTCTGTTGGATTTCAAGCCCTTCAGAACATAGACATCAACTGTATTCAGCTGTACCTCCTTTATGTCTAAGTCTGCACTATTTTGCACTGTAGGTTCCTGACCCATTTTTTGATATAGACACTATTAAAACATGTATGTACATGTGTGTACAAAAGCAACACTTTTATTTTTTTTTTTAACTTGAATGACCATCTTTTCAAAGCTTTGCCTATACCCTGTCTTCTGTACTTGCAAAAACACCTGAGCACGCCATGCAAAAAATACTGGCCACGCTAAGGAGTGAGCCAGTGCCACCTGTTGTGCTTATTATGTATACAGCATGGTGCTGGATGATGAGGAGAGAAAAATCAGGGAAAATATCCTTGCCAAGTCTTGGAAAAGTAGCAGAGTCACATAACAGAGAATGTTTCTTCTTGGTCTGGGAGCTCTACCTGTGAGTGCTGAGGAAAAGGATGCAGGAGCCTGGAAAAGGCTTGTCACCGTCTTTGCTTTGCTCCATACTGCCATTGCATGAGTTTAATCAAACTGACCATGCATTCTTCTCAACATACACATGTATGAGTGTTTATATATATATATGTGTGTACTTACACAGATAAAAATGCATAAAAATCAACCCCAAACACAGACATTTATTTGTGCACACACATACCTATAAATTCTCATGTGCCGTCTGAACTCAAAGACCAATATAGATACACTCACATATTAAGGTCACTGAACACTACAAGACTAGTTTTAGTAGTGACCTTGAGCCTAGGAATCCGGTTGTGGTCCAGAAAATAGAAACACACCCCATCCTCAAAAAGTTTGCAGCCTGAATGTTGCCAATTTGCTCTCAGTGAGCTACTTCCAGGTACGAGTTCATGAAAGAAAAAAATACATGATCAGTGTGATGTACACATTCCCGGGACATGCTGGATTTTAAACGTGTCTGGCTGCGGGCAAAAAAAAATTCAAGGAAGGGAGAATGCTGCCTGTTTTTAACTTCTGTATTCGCTCAATGCCTTGTCCAACTTGTCTTACATCTTAATGAATAAAATCATTTTGCCATAAGACTTCAAAAATGTTGAAATTTCATTTCATTGAAGAGTGGAAAGCGGCAGACAAGAGAAAATAGAAGTCTGGTTTCTATTAGAAGGTTCATATGATGCCTAACTGGTGGAGAGACTAGTGTCTTTCCATAGTATGTTTAACATTTAAGGACCAGCAAAATGACTGAATTTCCTTCCTATTTTTTTATTTATTTTGAATTTAATTTTACAGTAGTTTGTTGGGTTTTTTCCTTAAGAATTCTGGTAGATGAGTAAAACAGAAATCACCCTCTGACAAAAGTAAATAGAAAACTTGCTGGAACCATTGGGGTTTCCTCAAATTCGTGGAAAAAAGAATTAAAACCTACAAATTCTGTTGCCATTTTCAACTGTATCATCCATTCAAATGATGAACTGCTACTTCCTATGTCTGTATTTACATCAGATGTTGATATGCCACCTACCTACATGATTTTTAATTATTTTTTATTATATTTTCAACCATTTTGTCTGTAATTTTAGGGTTCATGTTATACTTTAGCTTCAATGAACTGCCTATTATCTTGCCTCTCTATATAGAAGCTGGTGCATTCTAAAATCTCCTCCGAGTCCTCCGTGTAGCTCTGTTGCAGTGCTGGTGTTTTTATTTTCTTTTTTTTTACAATGACTTTTGATTCATTCTGTACATTTAATTTTCCCCACATAACATCAGCAAAAGAGAAAGAAGAGGGGGATGGTCTCCTCCAAACAGGGGGT
>WEIS01075451.1:17671-48546 GCA_013389965.1 Todus mexicanus | reverse complement strand
AGAATAGAATAGAATAATTTCATAGAATAGAATCATTTCAGTTGGAAGGGACCTATCCTGACCATCCAGTCCAGCTGCCTAACCACGTCAGGTCTGACCAAGTTAAAGCATGTTATCGAGGGCATTCTCCAAAAGCCTCTTAACACTGACAGGCTTGGGGCATCAACCACCTCTCTAAGAAGCCAGTGTTTGACCACCCTCTTAGTAAAGAAATACTTCCTCATGTCCAGTCTGAACATCCCACGCATCCTGAAGCCATGTCTATAGCAAACAAGACTCGTTCTTGGCTGGTTCTCCTGTGATGAGGAGTAGGCAGAGGAAAGCCTCCCTTCTAAGCAGCCAAGGATAGCTGGTGTTTCCAGACATGCTTGAGGGAGGAAAGTTGGTGAGGGGTGCATATGCAAGAGATGCGTTTGCAAGGTACAATGCACTGTGGAAATGGGATGGCCTCTTAGCTGGCAAGCTCTTGCCCTTAATAATGTGCCAGTCAAGCTCTTGGGTACTGGAACTGGTGCCAGTTCAAATCCAGACTGTCTACTTTTTAGGAAGGCAGATGTCTCTCATGGGGAATTGTTATGATACCACTTGAGAGGAGTTAAACACATATTTGTGCTTAAATGTAAAATAAAAAATTAATGAACAATGCATTAGGCAGAGTCCTACTGCCATGTGCCATTCTGTGTGAAGTCTTGCAAAGATGCATCACAAGGAGATTTCTTATATACCCTAGAACCAGCACCTATCCCTTTCAAGGACTGTTCTGTCCCTGGTATTCTGGCTTCCAGCCCCTTATATAGTTGGGCCTTTTTGTCCTGTTTACCAGATCATTCCTCTGTCAAATTACCACAGTTGAGCAATTACAATTAAAATTTCCTCTTCATCCCAGACAAGACCCAGAAGCCAAGAATTAAGTCCTTATGGGTGTAAAAGTGAAGAGACTGTTGTAATATCTGTATCTCCTTATGACTACATTGGGCACAAGATGATCGAAATGCAGCTCCTACGGCAATGAGACAACTTTCCAGAAATATGCCTTGTGAGCAATCATCTCCAGGTCCAGGTGGAGATCATGGTCCAGCTGGGAAATCCCTTGGGCTCTCTGCCACAGCTTCTTGGCCACCCACAGTCTAGTGTTTCATCAACAGCCCATGGGGCTGGGCAATTTCATCAGAACAGACAATTAAACCAGTAGCTTGGGGCAGATCTACACAGCGGTCAGCAAACACCAGAGCAGCCCTCAAGCTAGGTCCCAACAAGTGGCAAAACCATGCCCTGAGCTAGTGCGATGTCTTGGTGATCCCTTTTCTCACACAAGGGACTCGTGGCAATTCTTGAGGTAGAGAGTGTGCTTACCCTGCATGTTCCACGTGAAGGCTGTAGGTGGAGGTTGAGGAGCAGTATGGAAGGCTATGGTCAGCAAAGCTCCTGGTCACGCAGGAGTCATCTTCTGTAAGGATTCAGGAGGCTCTGGGTAGTGGGTAATTGAATGCAGATGTGCAGTTGAGAGATAAACGGGAATTGGACCTGGCGAGCAATCTGCAAGGCATGGGAAGAAAGTGCAGAGGATCTGGGAAGGAGATGAGTGGCATCAGAGGGCAGCCAGGATTGCTTCTGAGCCTTGCAGAGCAGCACCCCAAAATGAGCATTTAAAGAGCAGATTTTTGTGAAGAGCCTGAAAGTCCAAATTACAGATTAACAAACACAGCCAGATGGACACTGCTGCCTTCTGGACATCTGCATCATTTATTGATGTTATCAAGACTCAGCTACACTGCCAAAACTGGAGGCACAGGCGCTTTGCCAAGCCTATGCCCAGCACATCCTCCTGCTCTGCCTCAAGGACAGAAAAAACTAACTAGGACTCATGTTGTGAGCAGGAACCTGGCTGAGCTGTCCAGCCTTCCAGTGAAAATCTGCCTCTAAAGACAAGCTTTGGTAAAATACTGTCCTGCCAGTTGAACCATCTGTCTTGCTCCAACTTATTAATGAGCCACATTCTTACCTTTGCTTGTAGAGATTTTCAGCTCTGATAGTTCTTTTTAAGCAGCTTATCTTTAGCTTTATATTGACAATAATACTCTCCTTGAAATCTGGCGGAGCAAAAGATACCCACATCCACAATCTTTTTAGGTCTGTATGAGTGAATTAAACATTTCCCAAAACACTGGCATGGGATGGAGCAGCCCAGACCCTCCCACAACCTTTCTATTAAACTCGCTGAGCCTCCAGAACGACATGGTAGATCCAGCCTGTCTAACAGGACTGGTATCTGCTCTACAAGGACTCCTGAACCGTGCCCAGAAGTAATTTGGAAGAGCATCAGTTGTCTCAGGCAATCTGTACCCACAGTGGCATGCACTGTTTCTTGGCATCATTTACTCAACCACTGTAAAGGTGGAGAAGAGAGTTTTGATTATTAACAGAAGCTCATCATTTGCTCTGATTTTACTCTACATCAGTCTGCTGCAGCAGCCAGGAATACTAGAGCCTCCTGCCCTCAGAAACCTTCTGGAGTGTTTACTGGAGGCACAGCAATCACCAGGACTTAAATATCATTAATGATCTCATACAGCTCATCTAAAAAAAAAAAAAAAAAAGAGGTAAATAAAAATGTTAAGCCTGTAGCACAAGGAAGATGGTTGCCTCTATGCAAATGCAGCCAGCAAATCCTCAGACTCTATTCCTGGAGGCACTGCAAAAGGTGGCTGAACATAAAAGCTGTGGCTGTCTTCTTCCCGGTTTTCAGCGGTTAGTTGTGTCTGGTTGGGATTAGCACAGCATTGAACACGTCAGCTAGGTACAAAATTGTTGTCAGCACCACAAAAATCACTTGCCCTGTGGACAAGCTTAATGCACAATAAGCTACTCTGGTGAGAGCACAGATTCAGCGCATCCAAAGACGGAAAGTGAACAGAAGAGCTGGTTGCTCGTCTCTGTGGTGAATGAACTCTAACGGACAAACTCCCAGTTCAAATGCTACAGAAAGCTTCATTTCCCAGTATGAATGGAGATCTAATCCATACAAATGAAAATGTGGCACTGAGTGTGCCCAGAGCCCCAAGACAGCACGTCAGCCAGCATCTCCCAGTCCATGCTCAGCACCGTTAGTGCTGTATTAGTGCTGCACACAAAGAAGTTGTAACCCGATTGAAAGGGAGAAAGGGCAGCAGCAAACAGATGCCATCTGCCAGGGAGCTGACCCTGAGCTGCTCCGCCTTGAAACAGGGACTCTGATGTCAGCAGCAAAGCTCTGTTTGCAAGGCTGAAACACAGAGCGCTTGACCTTTAGGTGACAGTTTGCAGAGTGTCAGCTCGAATGACACCGTGGGGAAGGGAGTGGGTGTTATTAAGGTGTATGATCTCACCCACAAGCAGGAAAATAGCAAAAGTTCCCCTAAGGAAAAAAAAAACACCAAAAAAACAACAAAAACCCAAGCCTGTGATTTCTTCCTATGTGAGACTTCTTGGTTCACTGCTTCACAGATCCTCTGTTGAGGACAAGAGCTTATCGCCAGGGTACCTACATTTCTCATAAAAGGTAAATTGCCTTTTAACTCCTCTCCACTGCTTTAAAACTGTCCTACTTAGATCTAATGATGTGCAAAAGTTTACAGGGCATTTTCAGATGACCTGGAATGCTTGCCAGCTCCCGAGCAGAGCAAATAGCTTAGCCAGGATAATAGAGAGGAAATCCACTGAATAGCTCAAGTCATTAAGATGTTTGCATTTGATGAGACAACCACTACTGAGGGCCAGAGAAAAAGAAATGAGCCGGTGCTGCTCAAGCAAGGTGCTGCAAGGCCTGCCCTGCACTCCCTGCTGACCTCCCAGCACCCACCGGAGGGAGGGGATACTGAAGCTCAAGTCTTTCCCCAGGGCACCACCTGGATTGCTTTCTGCCCAAGATCTTGAAAAGCTACAATACCCAATTCAGTGATTCCACACAGAAGCAAATAAACAACCAATTAAATCCCACAGCAACCACATCTGCATCGTTCCAAACAGCTGCAGGAGAAGGGTCGGGCTGGCAGGTGTACCTCACTGGTGTGTTCTTAAGGAAACATCCTCAACCTGACATTATAAATTGGAGTTAAAAACCTGTTCCTATCCATCTCCACTCTTGTGGTTTTCAGTCATATTTACAGCTTCAAGGAAACCTTTTTCCCCCCTTTTTTGCTGAGTGAAATGAACCCTCTTTCCAGGGGTAACTGCCCGAAGAGCGAAGAACGGGGAAGACAATTGCAGGAGGACTAAATGCTGACCATTGGAAACTCTGAGGGATCAGGGAGGAGACAAAGGCATGCAGACATAGGAGCCCTCAGGCTCCTTTTGGGTATGTTCCTTCTTACCACATAGGCCCTGGAAAGGGAAGCTGAGACAATCACAAATACCTTAAGAGAAGCAGCAGATGTAAAGGAGAAGTTTATCTTTGTCATTCAGCCTCAGGGACAGATGCAAAGGGAAAGCAGAAGGGATCAGGACTGCAAGCGAATAAAAAAGCTGTTTCACACTGATAGCTTCTGTGAAGAGGCCAGGAGTCAGACACCTTCAGGCAATGCATTGTAAGGGTCCTTGTCTCTATCCAGCTCTCATCTCCACTGGGAGAGATCCTGTGATGACATCAAGACTTCTGTCCACTAGCTCCAGGACACTTGATCTTCCTCCTTCTGTCTCCTATTATTTTGCTTTCTCACCCTAGGCTCCAGGTCCTGGAGTGAAAAATAGAAGGATGGTTGCTAGTGCTGGGATGGAAGACATTACTCTGGGGCTCATGTTCTACCCAAACTGTGAGAGCACCATTTGAGGACTGTATGGTTATGTCAGAACAAAGCCTCTGCTTTTTCTCTTCAACTGGCTGAGGCAACTCAGCATGTCCAAGGGTCTCTGGAAGGGTAACAGAGAATGTGTGCCCTTCCAGAGGGATATTAAAGTCATCCCTAATTGGGCTCATTATGTGCTGACTCCCTGTGTGGCATTTCAACAGATCAAGGGTCTCTTATGAGAAACTGACTTCAGAGCAATGTACATTGCACACAGTTACATGGTATTCTTCCCCAAGCCTCATTTTCCTTTTTAGGAGGCACAGCACTGGATTTTTTTTTATAACTAGATAAACACTGTGACAGCAGCAATTGTCTGCAGTAAAGAAATACCAGGGCAAATTGGATTAGTCACAGGTACAGTGCTGAAGTCTTCAAAATTCACTCCTGCACTGGGGAAGCTGAGTCCTTTGCAATGCCATTGCTTTCTGACATGACCCTCTCCTGTTGCAACTCAGGGCTGTGGAGTTCCTCTTCCTGCAACAAGAAGACAATAAATTTTCAGGCAGGCAATTGCTGAGATTCACTAAAAATGGTGTTAGGAGCATTTTCATGGGCACTTAGCAAATGTTGGATTTGCACATATCCCCCACCTCACCATTCATAAATATATGCACAAGTGTCATTTTATTCACACAGATTCTGGCGACAGGCCCACTGAATTCATCAGAGAAGTCCATTGACTTTGGTAGACTTTGCACATTGTGGGTGAGAACAGATGGAGGCTCCATTCACCAGTTGCCACTCGTTATTTAAAGCTTATTATTGTTAAAGAGTTTTGTTAATACATTCACAAATGAAGTGTGAGCCCAGTGGTGTAACCATCACCAAGTGCTGGTGAATGACAAACATGCTCTTCCAACAAGGATGGAGTGAACAAAGGATACTCCTCCCACCCCATATACACAGGGCTTACAAACAGTTTATCAGTCTACTTATCTTCCAACCTTCAGAAGGCAGCAGGTCTGCAGCCAGCCTTTTCTGCCCTCAAGAAAAAGGCAGTTTCCAATGGTCCCAATGTGAGACACCACAGACCCTACAAAGTAGAAAGAGAAAACAACCATGTGTGAGCACAGGTTCCCTTTGATGTCAGCTGGAAGGTTCTGTGCATTTTGGCAGGAGTTGCACTGAGCCTTTCCATAAGCTATAGCTATTCAGAGTGGAAACCCTCCTTGTATCATAAAGGAACAAATTTCCTGAGCACAGCAGGGGAAGAGAAGTCTTCTAAAGCAAGAGATCTCCCTACACATGACTGCTGCAGCTTTGATGAAGATCTTTCCTCCAGGGACCCACCCCATTGTCTTTCTCCAAGCTAGATCTCATCTCACTCCAGTGGAGCTCCACATAGTAAAGAAAGTAACATGGGAGCTACCCACTAGCTCACGGGCATGCAGTGCTCAGCTCTCAGCTTTTGTAAAAGGCAGGAGAAGTTTATGTTGCCTCTGGGGCTCCAGGGTTATAACAGTCTTTAAAATGTGACAGTAGTTCACGGATCTCCAGCATTAATAAAGCAGGAGGGCCAATGCCTCTCACAAACAAGTTGGAAATACAAGTTAAAAATCCATGTTGAGTTTAACAGGCAAGACTAAAAATAAAAAAGTCTAGGAAGTGCTAACAACTCCGGCATGGGAGTAGCAAGAGGGAAAGGAATGGCTTAGTCCAAAGTGAGAATGCAACCAGTAAAAGTGGATTACTGAAGAACAAGGAAAATTTTTCATGCTGCAAGCCAGAGGCCTGAACCCATGGGAATACTTCTCCAGAAAGTGGTGTGAAAAAAACACCTGGCACACCCAACACAAAAAGTATTCCCCGCTGCAGGTCAGCATCCTGAGCAGGTCTGAGCCATCACCAGGCAAAGCGCTCTCTGAGACAGACATAAATAATTAACATTGATCTATGCAAATACCCTGCAAGGCAGCACTGCTCACACATGTGGCAAGAGGTAATTTCAGCTTCCAAATATCTGACAAAAAATGGTATCAGTGCAACCTCCTCAAACAGCAGCACATTCCTGGTTGTTAGTCCTTGGAGTGGGGTGTCTGAGGAATGTCTTCTGCGATTTGTGTCTGTATGCTGGGCAGCCTCACATCTCACGGGCTTACTTCATGTTTTAACTAAAGAGCAGCAAAGGTTAGTGACAGATAAATTTGGGGGCTACCCCTGTAACAGCTGCATTGCTTACAACTGAAAACCAAACTTACATTTCCCAATTTTGTCTGCTTTGATGTCTTCATGAATGTGGTAGTGGGACCATGGGAAAGTGTCAGAGCTTTCTGGTCCTGGGGGACACAAAAATAACTTGGTTGTGTCCTCAGTGGGCTTTCATTTCTTCTGCTGGTCTCTGTGCCTTAGTGTTTCAGAGCTAGGAATCTGCTCTTGGTAGCAAGTATTTCACAACCTCAGGCGTTCATAGAGCTGTGTACAATTCTCTGCTTTCCTTCAGAGAAAGGACCTTCAGAGAAAGGTCTTCTTAACCCTCTCACACAGGCTCTACATCATTGGAAACCACATGAATAGAGTCGGGAGATCTCAGGCACACCCTTGGTGAGATTCCCTTGAGAAGAAGGCCGGCATAAGAAGCCATCAGGGAAGCCAAGAGAAGTCTGCTTCTGCTTTGGTGGGATGGCTACTCAGTTTGACGCTGCCATGGCTAGGAAAGAACCATCTGAGCCCTGGGATGGGACAGACGAAATGGACCCGTGTATGGGTCTCCATATGAGTGTATGGAGAAATAGACAATTTCTAGAAATAGAAATCTCCTGCACAGTTGAACCATCTCAGTTGAGGTGGCAGCCACATCAAAAGCACAAGAAATAGTTCAGATCCCAAAGACTCTGGGTATGGCTTGGATGCTGTCTGCTGCCTGGACATCTTTTCTGTAGCAGCTGCATTGAAGGTTCATCAACCCAAGCAGCACAAGCAAAAAAGATGCTTCAGTCCTTCAGTGGAGACCTTTGCATCCCTAGGGCATGCTCTTACTGCCTGGGTGTTCACACTACCCCTATAATGGGAAAGACCATGAGCCAGATCTGCCAGAAAAGTGGTTCTACCATTAGAAATGGACTTTGCATGAGATCCTTACAAGAGAGGGTCACAGGTGACAGTGAAGACTATAGGGAAATGCAAATGTGTCCCCAGAGAAGACGAGACAGCCACAATTTCCAAGTAGACTGTCTGTGGGATCATCTGTTTGCAAACTTCCTCATCAGATTTGTCACTATGGCGTGGCTGCTGTGTATGAGCTCTTTGAGACCTGGGAGGCAGATTCTTTGATGGAGTTTCTGCTTAATTACAACCGTTTTCAGCACTATGAAAGAATGCTCCAACTTACTCAAAATGAGCTGCAGGCTGGAGGGGGGTCTTCTCGTTGAGAAGGGTTGTCATCCAGCTATTTTGTTTGCTTTTCAGTTACTCTGCACCGGTGCAGCATCGCCTAATCCAAACAGAGAACAGAAGCTGGCCCTTGCCATTCTGCAAAATGTTATCAGGAGTAGGAAAACACACTTGCTGGGGTGTGAGCTCACATGATTTACCTATGCTCAGAATCAAGCAAAAATTTCCTTTTCATGTCTATTAGAGCAATGGGAGCCAACAGGAATTCCCACTTTTTGCAAAAATGCCATTTTGTTCTGTTTGAAATAAAATAGTCTAAACAAAAATAGTTTCTACACTTCAAAACAAAAATTCAGGTTTTGTTCTAGATGCTTTGCAAAGATTATTTTTTTTTTCCTTTCTTCCAGCTCCCCTCTAGATTTCACATTGTTTTCTGATTTTTAATGAGCAACAGTAGACAGCAGGGGAACAAGAGGAAGGGAGGGTTCTGCATTCACAGGGACATATTCTACATATTTACATTTCCCCGGGAAGCTGAAAATGGACACCAAGTCCAGTGGGAAGTTGTTTGCATTTGGTGGGCATCTCAGCCAGCACTGCCTGGGGTTAGGCTATGTCTTCCTCATAAAGCAGAGCAGCTCTAAAGCCTGTGCAAGATCACCCACCTGAGCTCCACAGTGGGCCTTGACAGACATCCCTCTGCAACTGGTGTGACAACATGGGCTCCTGGAGGCTGGATCATGGCCGCTAACGCACATGTTCATTAATAATTGTTTGGTAAGCAAATATGCTACCCTCATTATGGATTTTTTTCTTGTGTTGTAGGTAAGATAAAGCCACATTCAGTGTTTGAGACACAGAGGTAAATAAAGCCAAGGTTTTGCACAGGGGCATAAATGATGGCACCAAGCAGAAACTAGTGAGGGCAGAGATGTTTCTGGAAACTGCTGTGGTTCCTGTGTGCTGAGGTCCTGGAGGACCAGAGGCAAAGTCTCCAGGTGGCCCCACCCTTAGAAGGGGAAAGACAGACCCCGGTGGTGTTGTTCATCATAGCCACCCTGAGTAGGGGAATGGGGATGATCAGATCAGTCCTAGGGAGATGTGGAAAGAAGATGTGACCCTTGGATAACAAAGGTCATCTTCAACCATATATAGGCCCCTCCAGGTGGGCACGTCTGACTACCTAAACCCCTCTGGCTAAGAAAAACAGAAAGTTTTCATTAGAGGCCAGCTGGAATGATGCAGTCCACATAGACTACCTGTAAATAGCTGGATCACCAGATGAGTCCTCATGAGTTTCTTCCAGTGGTCAAGCACTGGGACAGGGGACCCGATGGACCATGGGGTCTCTGTCCTTTAAGATTTGCAGAACTTGACTGGACAAGACCCTGAGCATCCTGTGCCATCACTGCAGTGCGTCCTGTCTGAACTATACTGTGATAATTTATACTCCACATGCCAATTGTGCAAAAGCACATCAGAAGTGAAGCCCTTACATGGAGTAATGTCACGGGCACATAAGATGAATGAATCCTGCTGTTTCCACACTTCTTAAAATGGTTGAGAAAATAAAGTGAGTGTATGAGAGTTAGAGAGGAACTGAGTTCCTCCAGCCCCCACTTTCTCTTTCTACTTCAGGGCTTTTTGTCAAGACTACAGGACATCATCACTTGGGTCAGAAAGGTGCTTGAAGAGCTTGTATGAGTTTTTTTCCACCTTACACATATCCTTCCAAGAGTGGTCTTGGTCTTGAGGTGGTTTCATCTCTGGTTAATAAGCACACTACTGAGGACTTGATGTGTGTGTGGTGTCTTTCACATGATTGAGATGTGCATCTCTCAGGCAAACTGCAACTGAGCTCATCTTACAACAAAAGCTGTATGTCCTGGGCATGTTGCCTACACCTCAAACCTCTTCAGTTATGAGTTATTTTTACAGTATCTTCTTTAAGCATTTGGGTTGGTCATACCTGCCGCCTTCCTCTCCATGCTAACCCACGCATTGCACAGCCCACAGACGCACGTCTACGTGGCATCATGTTTCCTCGTACAGAGCCACCCTGGTAGCCACCTCTTGTTTGTTCAAAATCTGTGGGCATGTCCAACAGATTTGCTGAGAAAGTAATTTTTTTTTCCATCCAGAAATAATTCATATGCTCAAAAAAAGCCTCTCCTTTGGTCTGCAAGGCCACATTTGGCCCAAGGCAGGACGCTCTCCATCACCTATCCCAGTGCTCTTCTGCACACAATAGAGCTACTTAAAAAACATGGGTTCTTTCCACTCAGCTCCTGGAACAAAGGCAGAAGAGAGTGTTTCTGATATATTTCAAAGCTGATTCTTCAAAAACAAAGCAAGTAAAAATTCTAACCCCAGCCTCAATCCCACCAGTGAAACCAGTCCAGGCAGGAGAGGGCCACAAAGCACTTCACTCCCAGAAGACACCATTGTGCCAAGGTCAAATCCAAATAGTTCTCAAGTTGTCAAGTTTGAGTGGTTGAACTTACTAAATAAAACTTGAAACTCTCTGGTACAGTTACCATAAAAACCCCTGTAAAATCAAGCTCGTACATTTCCAGAGAAAAATGATGAGAGCCAAACACGGCAGCTTATTCCTGTGCGGAACTTGCCCTCCTCGTCTGCCCTCCATCCTGTCCTAGCACAGAGGACATCGTAGGGAGCGATGACTCCATAGTCACCATCATCTGACACAGCAGCTCTGCTGCCATGTGTCCAGGATGGATGGGAGGGTCACATCTCCATCCTCTCCTCTTGCTGCTCCTCTCCACAAAGGTGCCACTCTGTGCACCCAAGACCAGGCCCAAGGACCGACTCAGTGCCAGTGCCAATGTTTCACAATGGTAATGCAGTGCTGAGGAACGGTTTGGCTCTGTAGCTAGTATCAGTTAGTGTGCACAGAGGCTAAAAATAGAGACCCTCCACTCTCACAATGACTCAGAGATGCAGAAGGGAAACCCGCAGGCTCTGTGCTTGGCTGTCCCCTGAGCCGATTGAAAAGTTTTCATCTAAAACTTTGTTTTGGCACAAAACGGCTTTTTGAAAAACAAACTAACAAAAAAAAAACCCCAACCAACAAGCCAAACTCAAAACCAAACCTCATCTCTCATCACCAAAGCTTCTGGAAGACTTTTCATTTTGTCTAAGTTTGTAAGAGGTCTTGGACAGAAAAGTATGACATCTTGTACTTTTTTAATTCTAGTTGGCAAGCCACCTGCAAGTATGTACCTGCTAAAGCTCTTCCTTGGAGACCTGTGAGAGCACATGAAATGATAACACAATTGAAAGGTGTGCAAGTTCCTCTAGAACTTGCCTGGGAATATGGCATGCTTTCCAGACAGCCCTAATTCCAGCTCAGGAAGAAAACACATCCACCAGCTGGCCTTACTAAACCCTCAGAACGAGATGATCCTTTAGTCTTCTAACTCCCTCTGTTCTGTTTCTGCATCAGGGCACCAGCCAACACCACTCAGGCTTTAGCGATGCCATGAGTGATGGTGGTCCAGAGGCTGAGGGTCCTGGTGGGGAAGCAGAAGAGAACTGGGATCCTGTGGAGAGGTGCATTGCTGCTTCAACACTGTCTCACCTATGAGGACAGCAGGTCCCTCTTCCCTGGCCCTCTATTTATCTGCCCCATGGTTACAAGTCATTCTAAGAGCAGTTAAGCACTGGGGCAGGTGCCCATAGCCAGTGGAGCCTACACCCTGGAGATTTTCAGAACAACTGGACAAGGCCAGGGGAAACCTATGCCAGCTTTGACATAAGGAGGTTGGACTAGAGACCTCCAGGGATCCCTGCCAACCTTAATTTTTCCAGGTGTCTAGTGCAACCCCTTTCAAACTCTCACGCCTAGCGAAATTAGACAGGCACAACCTGAACTCTTGAGAGAAGTGATGAGCCCATCAGCAGAGGAGCAGAGTGGGCTCTGTTCTTCAGGACTACTCTGATTCTTCTCGAGCTCCAGCTGGACTTGTTTTGTCCTTCCCCATTTGGAAGTGAGGGGAGGAGCAGCAGTATTGGGGCACTCAATGCAGGAGTCAGGCTCCAGGACAAACATACCTTGTTCACGAGGCAAGCCCCATGTACATGTTGCCAGCTCCACCTCCACAGTGGACCTGGGCACCAGGCCAGGCCCTTCATTTCCCTACATGGTTCCCAGATATAGGACAGACTGGCCTAGCTCTGTGGTGGTGCCTGTACTGGACTGTGATTTTTCAAAAGCTTCCCCACTGCATGCACAAGGCTGTGGAGGTACAACTCAGCTGATTCATGATGGTTGAGATGGTGATTGGTGGGAAAGCCAGGCTTCAGCTGAGGGAAAGCAAAACTGCTGCTCGAGCTGGTTCATTCTGTGTTAGCAATCAAGCATGCACTGGGTAAGAGCTGTGTCATGGGTGTCTCATCCTGCACTAAGAGCATCCTCACTGCCTTCTCTCCTCTCTCTTGCACCTTCATACCCAAGCTACATCACAGAGAGTAAGCCAGGCTCTGGCAGTAGAAGGATGTGAGCAGACACTACTGTAAGAGGCCTTCAAAGGCCACATTAAATGTGTCAAAGGCCTGAGGAAAGGGCTGAGCCCTAAGGGTAACTACAGCAGGAGCCGTGCTCAGTTGATGTCTCAGCCCTCAGTGGTGGGACAGCCCAAAGGCTGCACCAGAGCCAGTCTGAGCCTGCAACTAGAGAGAACCTCAGCACAGCTCTGATCTCCCAGCGTGGGGCTGCCCTGGCAGGAGGCACAGCTGGACCCACTGCCAAAGAACATTCCCAGCTCCAACGGGAACATCAGCAAATCTCTGAGCCTTGGCTGCCTGCAACATAGGGCAAGGGCAGTCAGTGAAAATGAGATCAACTGAGAGCGATGGGATGCTGGTAATTCCTGCAGACAGCTGGGATGAGAAAGACTTCAGGAAGCCACCCCTCCTTCCCTGTCAGGATCAACCCTACCTAAACTAATAGACCATCTGCCTGCTGCCCTGGTGTGTGACCCCAACAGGGCAGAGCCGCCTGACAGCAAAGGCTGCAAGTGGAGATAGATCCTCCAGCTCCATCCAGAGCTCCCATGCTCAATACTAAGAGCTGAGATCTCCCACCCACTGTGCACTCCCAGATGCACTGTTCCCTTTCCAGAAACCCACCGTCACTTTAGCCACACCTTGCTCATGTCCGAGCGAAGGGCATGAAGGACATGCTGCCCGTTGTCACTACATGCAGGTTTCACAAGCCCCCTGCATGACAGTAGACATGACCCATGACCTTGGCATCGGCTTTGTTGTGTCCTGCTGGCCACCTGGAGCTTAGTCCATTAGGACTAAGATGGCCTGTCCTGAGCTTACCCAACAGCTGACACCGCCACAAGCATCTGCCAAATGGGGTATGTGAAGAAAAGACATTTGGTGGTCCCTGCTCACAGGGGTGGCTGCTGGTTCTTGGCAGAGGAGCGGGTACAAGACTCATGCCTACCTTTCATTTAAATTCTGCCAATGCCTTGCAGACAGTCTCTGGTCAGGATAGGGCCCATTCCATGCTCTTACCAGTTTCTGACTCCAAGACACCCAGATAACAACTTCTGCTGCTAGAGCAACTGAATTTTCAGTTAAACCATGGAAACAGAAGATTATTTGATAATCAATTCAGATCAAGCCACTTTGAATTTCCCTCTTTCTCAACAGCAAAGTGATTAGCCAGAAACGTTTTGTTCCAGGTGAAACAAAATTTCTGCTTTTGTTATAGGCCTTTCCAAGAAAGTAAGGTCCTTTGCCGTTGGGAGGATGAGGTCACTTCTAACTGAGACCTCAGGGCTGAGGCTCAGCTAGGACACCGGATGCTTGTTCTGAGTCCTTCCTCCACCTGTGCATGTCTCCCACACCAGGAGGTTAGAAATCTCTCTAGACCACTCATACCTTTCTTCTGGAGAGCCCCTATGGAACAATTGTCACATGCGAGAGCAAGACCCCTAGTCCTATGGGAAGGGCCATAACCTCCATGCTGGCAAATGTTCTCATTCTCTGTGGATCCATAAATATTCCATTATTCTTCACAAAGCAGAGAGGACTGAGACAGACTTCCACCTCCTGGCTCTAAACACCCACAGCAGGACAAAGGCACTCCACAGCTTGGCAGCTGTGGGAGTCCAGCCCCAAATATCTTATTCAGACCAAAAAGTTATGTCCAGTTTCCTATGACCATCACTGACATTTCCACGAATGCCATAGTCATTGTGAGAAAAACCATTCTCTGTTAAAAATTATATTTGAGTTGGTGGAAAGCACTGGGATGTTTTCCCCCATGAGATGAAACAGTATTTTGTTTTGATCTGAATCAAGATTTTCTGTCTGCAAAATTTTGGAACTGATGGCTTTTTTTCCATTCTGCTCCAACGTCTTGTCTGGTTTTCCCTATGAAGCCACCAATACCCTGGATGTCCTGGTTAGGTTTCTGAGATGTATTGATACATGGCAGGATTCAGACCCCCATGAAATTGTCAGTGGCGCTTGAAATGCAACATTTTTGCTAGAAATGATAGATGTGAGAGAGTCTGCTCTGCAACAGGGCACCGGGACAAAGAGAGAAGTGTAGCGGACCCAAAACACTCGTGATGAATAGCAGCACAGAAATGTCACCCCTCCTTCATAGCAGCCCATCATTAAATGCTTCCACTTTCTTTAGTGAAATGACAAAAAGCCAGTTCATGCTTTCAACACAGTACAAAAAACTCTATCCACATCTGCCTTAAACATGTCAGATTCATGCAGGAAACAGAAGTGTTCCTGTGAGATTAGCATCTCTGTCTGAAACATGTTTGTGAGAGGTGAGAACACAATACCAGAACAGTTCAATGTTCCTGCTGCATCTCTGTGTGGTTTATTAATGATAACATTCTTAAAATGAGATTATAAGCTCTTTAATTGTAACTAACTCAATGAGAGTTCTGGACACTCCTATATAGCCTCCTAGAACCCATAGAAAACAACCCTTCCAGCTCAGTCCTTCAAGACCACAGCAGAGCTCTGTTCTACAATGGCTAAAGCTCTGCCCTTTGGTAGCACTCAATGAAATACAATGATGTCACCACTCTTTGTCTAAATTCCCACGAAGAAATGGTAATTCTCAGCTCTGAGCAGTGCACAGTTAGTGTGAAAGCTCAAAGAATTGAAAAATCTGCTTATTTTTAGTAGGAGCTGATGCAAATTTCCCAACTGCAGGAAAAGAAATCAAAGATGCTCGTGGAGAGCAACAACAAGGCAAGAAGTTGTTCTCTCCTGCTGAGGAGGCCAGGGTGGCTGTTCTGCTTCCCCGCTTTCTGCACTGGCTGAGGGCAAGATGAGCCCTCCTTGGGGCCAGTGATGTCCTTTTGAAGGGTTTAAGCCAGTCTCCCACTGTTCTACAGCGACATAAGGAGAACTCTTCTCCATCTCTACTGTATGATCGAGAGGTTGAGTTGGGACATCCAGAATTTCGGATTACTGTAAAAAAACTCACCTCTGAGAAGCTGCTCCAGTGTTTTGGCAAGGTGGATGCTCCGTGTCCCACAGCTCAGATCTTCCTCATGGTGGTGCATGTGGCCATACCACACCCAAAAATATCTTGGGTAGGTTTAACTCCATCTACAATGACTGGAAAGGTGGACTCAAGATCAGATTAACTGCTCACTCATCTGCAGGAGTGCCCTGGGGACTGGCTTTGTGGCTTCTTGTCTTGCATTCCCAAGGTATACCTTCCTGCTTTCAGCATGGTTGGCCATGGGTACCCTCTAGCTACCTGGTCTGCCTGTCAAACCCAAGTCTAGCTCAGTCTTTGCAGATCACCATCACCAGGCACCAGGATGGACCCTGGATTCACAGCTAAATGCAATCATATTTCCAGCACAGGAAAAGCCAAGGGAGTCTTTCTGGGTGTTTGTTACCTCAAACCATCCTTTGTCTCCCTCCTCAACTCCTCATAAATGAGTAATGCCTATAAAAGATATTCTGGGGATAGATTTGGAGCTATAGATATTTTTATCAACAGCAATCAAGCAGGTTTAGGAAGGTATTTTAGTTTTGTAGGCAGCACTCATGGACTGTGCTGCCAGTTCTGGTGCCTGTGCTTCACAACAAATGTGCACAAATTGTCTGGGAACTTGTTTGGGATTGTCAGATTTCCTGGAAATCTTGCAACAAAAATTTGGGAAAAAAAAATCCTATATTCTTTATCCACAAGAGGAAAACATAATTTGCAGTCGTAACCTCTGACTCCCACTGAGTGGCCGATGACCTGACTCCTTCTTGTGGCTTCTCTCCAGATCTGCAGATGACTCCAGTTGTCCCACGCATGTCAGGAAGGATGGTTAGCTCTGAGATCCCTTCTGTGCGTTGCTGCCCTGCTAGCCCACTGAGCTTACAACGCCCAGAAAGGATTAATTTGAGAAGCCTTTGAGTGCTGCTCATCCAGCACCAAAGCAGTAGTGCTGGTCCCCCTGTTCTGCTCTTTCCATCCTGGTGCCAAAGCCAGAGAGCAAATGTGATTACATCAGCACAGAGAAGCTGAGATGATGCAGCTTGTGGCCGTGCAAGCAGGATTGAACTGACCAAGCAACATTAGTATTTGGCAATGGTCACATTCTGGCACAGAGTCTCACCGGCTCTGCGATTTCCAAGACTTGTGCTTCCATCCATAGGCGACTTCTATATTTAGTAACCGTGCTGGTGGCAAAACCCAGCCTCCAGGATGTTGATTCAGACACCCAGACACTCAGCCACTTCCTGTTTGGATGTACTAAAATTATTTGCATCATTTAAAAAGTGATGTTGGTTAAAGGAAACGAAGGAGGAGGCCAAGAGCCGGTTTACATACCCCCGCACGATGGAAAAAAAACAACACAAAACAAACCAGAACAAATTGCCTCCATCTCCCACCAGCAGCATGCACATACAGTGTGTCTGCAGGGGCCACTTTCACTGCTCCTCCAGCATACTGACACTTGGATTGCCACAACAGTGCAGTAAAGCACTATGATTCCTTGCTAAGCCTCCTCCCAGCACTCTTCTGCCACTCCAGGGTGACCCAATATCATCTTTAGCTACAGATCATGAGCAGAGACCTGTCCAGGACATGTTGTCTGCTGGCTGGCACAGGCAATAGAAAGAAATACAGGCTTCAGCATCTACCTCTGCTCTGCCACCCAAGTAGGTACGGCTGGTGACAAGTTTTTCACAGCCAAATGCAGCTTTCCATTGTCACGCAGTCTTTGCAATCCCACTGGAGGCATAAATGTGGCACCGGAGATGTTCATGAACTTCAGGAGACTAGAGGTCCATGGGCATGGATTTCTACCCTGAAGGCTTTGTGAGTGGTGACTGTGTCTGCAAGCTGCACTCAGCTCTTGTCTTGTCACCTGTGTATCCAATGCCTTGCTTTTAATCTGTAAAAGCCGGTGCAGCTGCCAAGTGAAAGGGCAGACACGATTCAGTTTGGGCTGGCTGCTTCTGGGGAGAGTGGCAATGGAGAGGAACCCTGCACAGCACTGCGGGTGTCTGAGTCTGCCAGGTTGCAGAGTCACAAAGCCTGCTTGTGCCCCAGGGCCATCTGCTGTGGCTCACACCCAGGGGACAGTCAGAACATCTTGCCGAGAAGCTGTAGATATATGGAGTCATCACCTGCCCACTCAGCTGTCCCAGGCTGTCCATGCAGCCGATGTCACTGTGGCTTCTCCACTTCCAGAAGACAGGTCAAAAAAAAATCTGCAAAATATATTTGTGAAATCCTTGCAAGTGATCACTTCCCTGCTGTCTGCAGGACCTGAAGGTCTGACAACGCCCAATTGCTTCATGCTTAGCTCTTCTCTCACTCCCAGATACACAGAGAAAACCCCAGACCTTTACTACAAATGCTCAAGAAGGGAGCTGACCTACATGCTTCACATCCTACCTCCAAAATAAGATCTTGGCCTTTCTTCTGTTTTTTCAAAGCCTTACTAATCTATTCCCAATGTCTAGGAAGGCTGATGACTCAATAGGTTTATCCCCACAGTCTGGACAAGCGATCTCTTAGCAATGGCTGTTTAAGACTTAGTTGGGAAGGATTTATCTATCCTGCCTTCTTTTTAGCCAAGATGCAATTAGTCATATGGACCAGGAACTCTGAAAGTGACTGGGCATGTTTGTGTCTTGACTTTTCATGCCCACCTTAAAATCAAATAGATGGGCACCTAAAAATGAGGGCAATCACTGTCCCTCTGAAAAGTCTTTGCCAAAGCGTATTTTCCAAGCTAAATTAGGTGAGTGTGCTGTTTAAGCTAAGGAATAAAAGGCAAATTACAAATAGCAGATCAGAAGAAGTGGTTTCTGAGTCATCCTCAATGACAGAGGTTCTGCAATCAGAATCTAGGTCATAACTTCATTGCTGTTGTATGTGCAGGAATGTAATCTGGCATCCACAGTCATAGCTATGTTGAGTCAGCAAGGGAAACAAGAGACAAAAAATTGTTAAAATCTTATTTTTGCTGCTGCTTTTAGCAACTGTTTCTCAATATCTGTCATCACAGAGTAAACCTGCAAAGTCACAGGCTAAGATTTCTCAGAATGAAGTCGTGACTTAATTATTGCAATGTGTTTTAAACCTTAGGTCGAAAGTTCCCAGCTCATGACATCCTAGCCTTCTTTATGTTTGAATATACTTTCTGATTTTATCATCTTATAGTAATTTGTCAGGATCATAAAAGATACCACTGGGTGTCTGAGAAGACAGGGATTTCCCTCCCTCAGTCTCATTAGCAGTGCATGCTCAGAGCCAGCTTGGAGGGCTGGAGCAAGATGCACAGTTCTCATGCTTCCTCCTAAAACTTCAGCTGCCAGCAACCAGAAATGTTATTTAGCAACCCAAAGCAAGTCTGATACAAATGATGGATGACGGCAGAAGGAAGGATCCAGGGACTTTTGTTTGTAGAGAGGACCATGCTGCCAGCTCCCTCAGATAAGATGAGCACTGTCTGCTCCTTCCACAAGACCTGGCCAGAAGCAAACCTTCCTCATACCCCAACAGAGTATCTGCCTTTTACAGCTTCGCAAGACACATCGTCCAGACTCAGATTCTGGGACCCATCCTAAAGTGTGCACCCTGGATGCTGCCTGCACATTCCCCTCTGCACTGATCAGCTCCTTTTGAAAAAAGATGAGACTGTATTTTCATCTTCATTTACTTTTCCTTCTCCCACCACACTCAATCTGAGAGTACGTAAACTGACCACAGTATTGTACAAAGCTAAATCTTTGATTACAGAGTTGAAAAAAAAAGTTTAAAACATTGAAAAATGATCATTCCCAGTTATTGTCCAAACTGCTTTCTGGGGGATACCCCAGGCATAGCTCTAGGAGCCACACACCTCCTGGACACTGTCTGCAGGAGCAAGATCCTTGAGTATCTCCTGTCTTTTTCTCATCACTTCTCTTTCATCCATTTTCTTTCTCTGTTTGGCTCATGTTGTCATTTGATGCAAGCATGCAAGGGATTTTTTTTTTCCCCACTCAAGTTTCCCTCCCCCCTTCCAGACCCCCTGACTTCTCTGCTGAGTTCACTCCTTCAAGCTTAAAACGTTTTCTTGTTGTTTGCAGGGTGGTCACACTATTCAGTAACTCTCAAGGAGCCTGCGTCGCTCTCAACTCACCCTCAGCTTTCATCACAGCTCTTATCTGCACCCACGCAACAATATCAAGGGCAGCTACAGCAGCTAAGAGCCTTTCTTCAAACAACTTCCCCCCCTCCTTCTGTCAGTTTAGGTGCTGCAAGTTTAGCCTGACTCCTAACACATTACAACCTAGTAGGCTCAAAATTGAGGAACTGGGGATGTTTCCAGGACTTTGGAGCAATTAAGCCATGCACTGCTTTTGCTGGACTTGAAGGCTCAAGACAGCCCTGCATCAGCAGCAGAGAGAAGCCAACAGGCACCACAGATCCCCATGGGTTGCTGTTGTTGCCATTCAGTGTGCCAAAAATTGTTTGAGAGTGAGAGGAAATTCAAGAATCGGGGCCAAAGCATACCAAGTCTGGAAACAACAGCTCACAAATAGAAAGCTCTTCAAAAGGCATGCAACGTGTTTTCAGCTCTGCTTTAACACATCACACCAGCTGACACCAGGCAGCCCAGCAGCTCAGGCTGAGAAAATTTGGAGGAAGGACTTGGGCTTGGATGGGGTTGGGGAGGGGGAGTGGAGCGAAGTGTGTCTGTGGATGTCACAGGCACTTATAGAGTTGTTTGTTGAAAGAATTTGCAAACAACTGTAATTAAGAAATAAGGTAACTGTGCAATCTGCTGATTACAGAAAGGGGTTATTAATCACCAGCCTGGTCCAGCAAAGGCCCTGTCAAAGCATTAGGGGAGATGTTGTGGGGAAGAAGAAAAGCTGAATGAAGAGCTGTGCTGATACCAAGCAAACCCTCTGGGGCTGAGGAACACTGGAACTCCTTCACTCCTGTCTCCAGGACCAAGAGACATGTGCAGGAGCATGCAACACATGCCATACTGATCACACCACGCCTCGTTGTCAACTGTGTTTGCCACATCAAGGACTAACCAGATTCAGCCTCTGATTTGATCCAGACGTCTCCTGGAAACCACTGTGGTGAGATTCATCTCACCATGGGAGGACAATGTCACCTGAGGGTCCCTTTATAACCCACAATCGAGTCCAACTCATCTGTTGGACTCTGTCAATATTGAGGTTCAGTCTGATATTAAGACAGTCATGAGTTGTCTACACCATTCAGTGGAGCTTAGGAGAAGGCTGGAGGTGACGGCTTTGGAGTGAACTGACCTTCTCCTGTGCCTGTGCTGGCTCTGAATTAAACAGCTCTCCCACAGCAATCTCTGAAGCCTAGACCCCAACTGATGCGAGACACCCACCCTGACCCCTGGATGTAGGTGTTTTGATCACAGAATGAATCTGATCCCAGATGTTACAGGAGAAGCAAGCACCTGCAAGCACTGCACCCCTTCCCAACTTCTGCCTCTCCTGCACTTTTGCCTTGCACAGACCCTAAGATACACCGTTGACAGCAAAGCTCCAGTTCACACCACATCATGCAAGCTCACAGCAGAGGTACAAGCAGCCTCCTGCCTTCTCTCAAGCCTTTTGGCATTTGACATCCTTCATTTGGCCAACCTCTCCAGACAGGACTATGGATGCTCAGCTTGAGACCCATGTGTCCCAAGCTATGCAGGTGCAGATGGGGCTTTCCCCATCACCCCTCCTGTCAGAAGGACTTTCTTCCTAAGGGTTACACAGCACTGTCCACTCACAGGGACTAAATGGCACATGAAGCCAAAAGGAAAACCCACACTCATCATGGAGATATACTGAGTGACCAAGGCATCTCCAAGTCTTTGCATGTCTTGGCTCTAAGAAGCATTGGAGCATTACCCCCAACTTGTCCAGAGCTGTGCAAGCCACAGGACACAGGCAGATTACCTGGTCCCAGACCTGTCCGGTTAATCTATGCTCAGTTTCTTTATCCTGTCTGTCTATATATAACCTCCCTCCTGGCCACCTGGAGCCATTGTCTCACGTCAAGGGTTGGGAGGACAGNGGGGTTGCTAAGCCTGCCAAGGAACAGCTGGAGACGAGCTTCTGCTCACAAGGTGCTTCCTGTTGGAGGAGAAAGAGGAGAAATTCCAATTGTCTGTGCCATCAGGATGGTAGGTTAGGAAATTCCCTTTCCTCTTCCCAGATGTGTTGCCCATTTAAATATTGATCCTACTCCTTTACACATTCTCTGTACCCACTTACACTTGCCATGTTTCAACTTGCTCCTCCAATGGACCTGAGACAATATGCTCAAGGCTCATATCTTGATTTGTTTAAAAAGAACGCCCATAGTGTCACTTCCCCTGGATCTGGCAGAGGAAGCAAAGGGAGAGCAGCTCCACACTGCACAGTTCAGGACAAACAATAATAAAATCCATGGGTATCAATTTCAAAAGAAAATAACTCATTAAATTGAGCGAAATAAATCAAAATGTTCTAACCAAAAATCTCACACCATCTCCAAAATGATTTCGTCTTTCATTTCCTTTTCTTATGGCTTCAGAATTGTGACACTCTTGCAAAAACCTCCTGTCCACTCAAATCTACATTTTTCTCTTTAGTTTAATAAAATATTTGACAAGAGGAAACAGCCCAGGTTTACTGATGGTTAGTGAAGACTGCCCTTGTTGCAGCGATTTAATTTAAAGCCATTTCACAAGGGACTCGCACATCATTTCCACCCTCACAAATATTTTACTCTTGTTCTTTCTCACTCTTTTCTCCTCTGCTTGTAAAGCCAAGACCATCCAGCTTAACGGGATGCAGCTGGTCTTTGTATCAAGGTAAACTTGAACAAAATCTTATTTAGCTTATACCTGGAGACAATCAGGGCTTCTAGTGCCAAGGGCTTATTTCAGGGCGCTTCACGTAGTTTGACATAGATAGTTCAATTTGAGCCTGCAGAAATATGTCAGTTAGAGTCAGGCAAACAGGGGAACACCTGGACAACCCGACTCCTGCACCCCTGCATCTGCTAGAAGACAAACCAGCATGTGTATGGGACATGCAGACACGGCTCCTGCTGGACTTCACACGTCCCAAACTCCTCTGGGGAGATGAATGCTGGAAGGAACATGAAAAGCTCTGGCAGGAGAGGTCAGGAGAGTCAAGTCTACTCCAGAGAGGAGAAATTAGAATAGGGGATGAGAGAAAACCAGGAGGACAAGAATAACCAGGGCTTCTGCACCAGCAACTGAGCCTTGCAAGCATGAAGACAGACTGAGGGAGTTGGGGTTATTCAGTCTGGAGAAGAGAAGGCTCCGAGGAGACCTTATTGTGGCCTTCCAGTATCTTAAGGGGGCCTTCAAGAAAGCCGGGAGGGACTTTTTAGGATGTTGGGTAGTGGTAGGACAAGGGGGAATGGAGCAAAACTAGAAGTGGGTAGATTCAGACCGGATGCTAGGAAGAAGTTCTTCCCCATGAGGGTGGTGAGACGCTGGCCCAGGTTGCCCAGGGAGGTGGTAGAAGCACCATCCCTGGAAGCCTTTAAGGCCAGGCTGGACGGGGGTCTCATCAACCTGCTCTTGTGGAAAGTGTCCCTGCCCATGACAGAGGGGCTGGAACTAGATGATCTTTGAGCTCCCTTCCAACCTTGGCAATTCTATGATTCTATAATTTCTTTCTCCCCACTGCAGGAGTGAGGCACTGCAGCAGCAGTGAGTGCAGGATGGATGGACGGCTTATATGGCTCCCAGGGGATGGGCAGTGGGGTTTCTCTCATGGCCACATTCTCAGAGAGGATATCATAGGACCATCTGGTGCCTGCCTTCACAGGCAGTGTAAGGGAAAGTCATAACAGGGCTTTCAGCATTGGTGCAAATGCACCACAAGGTATGAGGGAGGCAAGTCTTTTCATATTAAGTGTTCTGCAAATGGTTCTACCCCATCAAAGGAAGGAACAGAGCAGCCAGGAAGGGAAATTTGTGTCCAGTTGCTGCACCAGTCTCCCACAATATACTGCACTAGGCCATGTCCCTGTGGCCTCCCCACAATCATCCCCTCCTCTCTTGATGGTAACTGAAGAAAAGGGAGGGATGGTGATTTCTTACAGTGTGGCCCTTTTCCTCATCTTTCAAGAAGTCTTCCACCACCAACTGTCTCCACTACTGCAACCAGAGCTGGACGTAGGTCACCACCTCTGCCACTTGTACCCTGTAACATAAATGTCTTTGCTGACCCTAATGCTTTGGAGCTTAAGGCTCCTGATACAGGTAGTCCCAGGACAGACATCCCCCTCAGCTTCCCGCCTGCAAAGTTAAGCTAGAAACACAGGTTCAGGGAACAAAATGACTTTGAGGTCCTGTCCTTCCTCCACAACCAGGGTTGAGCAGGGTGAGTATGTGTCCTTATCCTCTCTTGAAAGCATTGGCTCTGCTTCCTCCCTAGCTTCTCAGGAAGCAGGAAAGTCATACACTGACCTATGAGCAAGTGCTGTGTGAGGGTTAAGCAAGAGGTGCCGACAGCGTCTGTCTGGCAGCCAGCAGGTAAGTCAAGAATTTCCCCAGTACATGCCTCAGCCTTGGAGTGGAGTGAGCTGCAGTATTGCAACACCTCCTACAAGCTCAGAAGATGCATTAAAGAAGTTCATAGGTTGGAAGCACTTCTTCTAGGCCTGTTGCATAATCCTAATAAGCAGATAAGCCTGTAATATTTGCACAACACTGTGTCCCTTCATTGGCCTTGTTACTGGTCTCGTTTTGCAGGGCTTAATTCAGAGGATCTGATGGATTGAGGACACCTTTCAGGTCATCTTGGGAGGTGGCTGTGACCAGCTCTAGTCTTGTGTTACTGGGAGCATTAAAGGGACAGGGACAGCTCACTGACAGTTGTACTTTATGCCTTGCAAATCTGTCCCAAAGACATTTTGGAAATAACCCTATGACATGTATGGAAAGTACTTGGGCAGCTTCTCATAGAAAGGCTGTAACAGTGCAAAACCACCATGGGAAGAGAATAGTGACCTGCTAGAGGTGAAATAAGCTTTGCACAAACACCCAGATACACACAGCTTGGGCATATTCCCAATTGACTATTTACTTGATTCAAAGGACACAGGATGTGAGGATTGAGCAGTGGCAGGACTCACATGGCCAGGAAAAAGAAGGGACACAGATGAATGCATTGATTGAGTACAGGCATGGTCCAGAAGCTGCTAGGAACTTTCTTGCTTCAGTAAATCCTTTCTCTGGGATTTACAGACAGCCTGAGGGAAGAGCGTGGCAACATCTACCCAATAAACGGGTGTCATCACCTTGTACTTTCCTTTGGTCTCTGGGTGCAGGGAGGATCCAGCCAGCAGGCTGCAGGGATGTGCCCCAAGCACAGAGGGACAGAGTAAACCCCTCAGCACTGTACTCTGGGCACTTGCAGAGCCCTTTGTCGAGCCAACAAGCAGGGCAAGATGTTGTGCCAAACACTGGTCTTCCCTCCAGGAGCTTTCTGCAAGCAAGTCCCACATCTCACACCAAAAGTGATCTGGGTGGTTAGAGGAGGAGGTTCAGGATTCCGGGAGAAGCCACTTGCAGCACATAGTGCACAAGCCTGAACTAACAGGCTGTGGGGCAGAGAGGGGTGGATACAGGAACTTTCCGCCCCAAGGACCCCAGCATGGTTCCAGGTTACACCAGACAGACCTTCACCTGCCAGGGGAATCTAAACCTCTCCGCCCTTTCTCTGTTTGGAGCCTGGGATGTCTTGTCCTTGGATGCAGATGCCTTCAGGGATGTATAGCATTTCTAAATTGCTGTAGAGCCCCAGGAGGGACCACATTGCTCCTCACACTCGTTAAAGACATAGACATGTCCTATGCCTTTGGCTATTCAGAGGTCATCATTCCCAGCCCCACTCTCGTGCTGTGGGGAAGATCGGACAGCTTGCTGTGCCCCAAGTCCTCCACTGTATTTCAGCAACGGAGTTTTTCTCTCCCTTCTGGGTTGCTTTGACTTGCTCCCAGGCCACAGCCCTTTGGCAATGTCCATTCAGAAATTCCCTCTGGGGTGTTCATGGCCACTGTGTGGGACTTGCAGAGAAAATACGCATCACACGTGGGAACACAGGATCAGGAGACACAGCTCACAGCCCTGCTCCCAGCGTGAGTCACCACTGCACTATTTATACCGGCACCAAGGGGAGGGCAAGGATGTCTGGCCCGGGGAAGGAGTTTTCCATGTTCCTGTCCCTGCCCCTGCCAAGGATGGGGACGATATGATTGCCCATAAAGCCACCTCTCCAGCCCCTTCCTTCTACATCTTAATCATGAAGCATCCTCTACTTACCCTGTTCCCCACCTCAACCTCACCCACCTATGTGGGCACAACCCACTCCTGGAGAGACATTTTGAGCTCTTCACCCAGCCTGGGGCAGCGCCTGCAGGAGTCTTCAGGGATGGGGAAAGAAGCCATGGCAGCCTCACCCCAGTTGTCTGGACAAGAAGAGGAAGCAGAATAGCTATATTATGGTGGGGCTACAGAGAGCACTGCTGTGTTCCCAAAATCTCCTCCTGGGAGAGTGCAAGCAAAGATTGACCAGGGAGGGAGGGAAGGAAGGAGTTGGTAAAAGACTTTCCACTCAGTGCCTTTCCTTCGTGGTAGGGACTGCAGTGCAGTTGCAAGATTGCAAAATCCACACTTGGGATTTTTAAATTCTGGATTTCTAACCTTGAGCTGACCAGAGGGCCACGCTGAAATAAAAAAGGATCATTTGTTTTCCTGAGAGGGAAACTAGAGGCTTGTTTGTTTTCTTTCAACATGAGGAAGTCAGATTGTGTGTATCTCACTTGCTGAATTTTTGGATGGAAAAGAGCAGGTGGTTTTTGTAGCATCAAATGCACCAGGAAAACATAGTCCCATTGTTCGAGTAGTGTCAAAATGGTTTAACATGTCAGTTATCAGTGTTTGTTTCACTCAATGGCTAAATAAACAGCAAAGAGGAAAGGTCAATCTTTTAAGTTTCAGTGCTCATCAGTAAGGGTCAGAAGAAGCTCATTTTCTGCATGTCGGATCTAACAAGTCCTACAGGAAAACCAAGAAACGTCAGACATGACCTTCCTGGCAAATCAGACGTGAAAAACAAGGAAGCCACACTAGGCAGGCTTTTTAAGGAAGCAAAAAAAGGGCACAGTTCATTCAATTTTCCTCAGCAGATAGTTTCTGAGGTCATTGTACTATTCTAAACTACATCTCAGATTGGCTGATATCAGAGTTTATTACTGGTGCTCTGCTGCATTAGTCTTTTGTGGGTCTAATTTCATCCAGAGGAGAAGCAGAGCCTTGGAGAAAAAGTGATGAACCTGTGGCTGGCTGTGGTCAGCTGTGGTGGGGATCTGAGCATTTAATCACAGACTCCTGGTCCTAGCCTTATGCAGATTCAAAAGACAGAGTGTGCCTGGAAAATCCTGGGAGCAGGAACCAGGAAAAAAAGCCCAATTCCATGCTGAAAAGAGCCAGAGGTCTTTTACAGCTCTCCTTTATGAGGATATATAACCAACCAACAAGCACAGAGGGGTACAAAACTATGTGTCCTGGTAACTGTTCATATTGTCTTCCCTCTTGGTTTTGTTTCTTTCCAAAGCCCCTCCATTGTGTCAAGGTGGTTTATGATTTAAAGTTCTTTCTATCTGCTAATCCAGGATGTGTGTTTCCCATCCCAGAAGAAAAAGGCAGGAGAGGCTGAATCACCCAATCAAACCACAAAGCACAGCCAAGAGAGGATAGGTAAGGAGGTCATCTAGTAAGTTTAAAAATCTCCAAGGTTGATGTCTGTGTCTCAGGGGTTACTTGAAGTGGTGGCCAGACCAAAAAGAGGTACCTGACTACAAAGAGATGGGCGGTGTCCTGGACTGCGTGTCGATACAGGTCAGTGTGGGTAGGCTCACAGAATCTCAGAGAGCCTAACTTTGCCAAATGAACCTCATGTCCTGCTTGACCTGCACTCAGATTTCCCTGCAGCATGCAGAGTGGCTATGCTCTGTCTTTACCAGCACTGCTACAGTTACCTTCATTTCTTCTCCTAATTTCTGCACACTTCGGTCTCATTTTCTCCGGTTTTTGCTGTTTAGTAAGAATATTTGTGAGGACCGTGAGGACCAAATGTGAGACTCCTCCAGTTGGAGAGGCTGTTGGGATGGACAAGCAGTGGCAAAACTCATATTGCCTTGGTGAGCTCAGCCCCAGGGGACCAGAAAGCTGTAACAGGGACACCATGGGTATTAAGCTTCACCATGGAAAGGTTTGATTGATCAAGGGAAATCAGGCAGCAGTGTCTTGCTTGCTGCCCAGGATGATCAGATACAACAAACAAATGATCAAAGAGAAGGAAAAGATGCAATACACAAGACAATGCAGAAACAGTTGGGGTCTGAGGTCCAGTAGACAACACTAAAGCTTGTTCTCAGACCCGTGGAACGAGCTGCTGCTTCTTTCTGGAACCATGACCATGTTTTTGAGCAGAACGCAAGCCAACACTGGAGGCTAGTATAGTCCAAGCTCCCATGTAACCACAGGAGACATCAGGAGCTGCCTGAAGAAGCCCAGCATCACTTTCACTCCTGTCACAGTGCTGAGTGAAGAGTCAAATGCTTGTCCCACAGCAAGAGCACAGAGGCAGCTCTCAGTCACCATTTGCTCCCTTTCAAATATGAGCCATGCATGGGCACCATTCAGATCTCCATTTATTCCCTTTGACAAAACCAGAACTACATGAATGGTGAAGGAGAAGAAGGGCTGAGCTATTCCCAGCAGGCACAGACAAGTGGTCTGGCCAGGAGCTTGCAGGGAGGGGAAACATCTGGTCACAGGAGAGATTCCTTCCCTCTGTGCAACCAAGAGGGTGCTGCCTCCTGGGAAAAGTCTCACTCAACTGCAAGTGGCTGCTGGCATCACCCAGCCAGGCCATGACCAGGGTGCTAATAGTTGTACACAGAGCAGCCCTGCCTGCATACCCAGGTCCCAATGAAAGAGTGATTACATGCAATGAACGTCCTCTGTTTGAGGCAAATCAACCTCTCCCCAATAATCTTTTGATACTCCAGACCAGAAGCAACACTCCTTAGTTTAGCAATCAATCCCATCGGAAATGGTCATGATCTGGGAGCAGTTCCAAGAAGCCCAAGACTCTGTCTGCCCCTAATCTGGAGAGAGGTTGTCCCACTGAGATGTGACACTGCAAGTGGGTGCGAACAGAAATTGCAGCTGCTGGAGGGAAATAACCCAAGTCTCATTCAAAATAAAAGGGGAGGCTATTTTTAAAAAAAATTTCATTGTCCTAAAAAACATTGCCCTATAGTTAAAAAAACACTTTTCGTTTAGATATTTCTAGTAATTTATACTTTAAAAGGCTTTTTTAAAAGGTTGGAAGAGGATAAAGTATTTGTAAATTATTCCAATGAAATGTTTATATTAATTCAAACTAAATATTTTTTGAATGGCTTCTTCCATGAAATTTTCAACAATTTGTCCTAATTTAAGCAAGAAATGGTTTCAGATAGTCATAAAGTCATGGGATGGGAAGTGAGATCTAGTGAAAATCAGCTGATAATTGCTAGTCTAAATCACTAGGCAAACCCTCCTGAAAAACAAGTCATGCCGAAGAGAATCAAGATGGGAAAAGTAAGCTAAACACATACCAATGAATTCAGCTAGCTCTGGTCTGAAAAGGCCAGAGAATTTAGTGAGTCATGGGTTTTTCTACAAGAGGGTTTTTTCTTCCTTATCTCCCCTTTTTGGCTCATGCAAATACAGTTTGTGTGCCTTTCCCCAGCCTAGAGTTTGTTTTCTTGAAGTCCTGGCCGTACAAATGGCTGCAGGTCTTTTAGATGTCTCGCACTCTGCAGACCAGAAGGAACTCTTAGATCAGATGGTGACAACAAGGACAGGTAAAGTTTAGAAAGCTGCAGCAGACAAACAGGAAGCTCTGGGGGCAGGGGACATTCATGCTGCTGCTTTTCCTCCCACCTGTCACTGGGCAGTGCGTGGTGCTGGAGGGGCAGAGGGAAGCATTGATGGTCCTGCTGGAGCAAGGAGACCCCTCGCTGAAGAGTCACGTTGTTGGCAATCCCCACTGCCCTGGTCTCCTGCTCATCCTGTCAGCTCTGCATCGTTCTTCTTAGATACCTCTTACTGACTGTGCCCCATCACCTTTTCCATTTGCCAAAGCCACCAGCAGCTTGCAATTGTTTTCAGTCTCATTTCACAGGTCAGGGGTGAATTGCTTCTTAGGGAAAACAGGACAAGGAACACACTGGGACCAGCATTTCTAAGATACCCCAGAAATACAGTTAACTTCCCTGTGCCCAGCGAAGAAATGCTTCAGAAATTCTCCTGGCAAGGTTACCCATTAGTCTGAAATACCGTAACTGTTTCCCTGGTTTTGATATCTCTTGCAGGATAACAATTCTGGCTGCTGGGTTCCCCTACAACTCTGCACTGACTGTGTTTTGCAACCCACATATTCCAGCAGGAGAGTTGTCCCTGGAGGCAGTGTCTGTGCCAGGCAAGCAAAGCAGCTCACTAGGTGCCCTTGTCTAACTTAATTCAAAACAAAGCAGGAAGGGAGCCGCAGTGGGTGTTGGGGTCTTCAGCTACAGCCTGTCAGCTCCTGCACAGAAAGTTTCATCCCCCACCTTCATGCACAGTGAGGTTTTAAACAGTCCCAAGTATTGATCCAGGGGAAAGGAAGTACAAGGATGTTTCAGCAGCATTAGCCAGCGGGTGCTTTATGCCATGATGTTGAGCATTTACATCTCTGCCACTGACTGAAAAGTAAAATCAAGAGCTTAAAAGGCAGCTGACAGAATCTCCCGGTAAGAAAGCTAGACCAGAGTTGGGATCATGACTGAGAGCAATGAAGATGTGCAAGCACCCAGAAGAGTCTGCTCCTGTGCACCTCCTGGTTTCAGTATTTTTCCGTTAGCTCTGGCAGCAGAGGATATGAAACTGTAGAGACATCTGAGCACTGCATTCCACGTAAAAATGAAACTAATAAGAAGAGGGTAATAACAGCGAGTGAAAACAAAACAGCTTGCAGCTCCTTTGAGGCTGAAGAGCCAGTCTTGCAATACTGACACCCAAGGAGGCTAGAGATTCTGGCTGGTATCCAGCAACCCCCATTTGGGGGATGTAGACCTGTGTCCTGGTTTGGGTTAGAACAGAA
>WEIS01075451.1:0-13031 GCA_013389965.1 Todus mexicanus | reverse complement strand
TCCCCCAGTAGAGACCAGCAGAGACCTTTACCCCTGTAAAGGGTCTCACAGGTACAGCTCTCCTTCTATATCAAAGAGCTTTGCTCTTTCCCTCCTGCCAGGTGCCCACCCAGCTCTTTGCAAGGGCAATCACCTCGATCTTTCCTTTTTCTATTTTTTTTTTTAAAGGATTTTCCTTTTCCACTCAGAAGTTCTCCTCCTCCCACAGAGCTCAGAGAAATGGGTTCCATTTTTATCTGCAGGCATGAGCTGATAGCACATGAACTCTGGCAGCTCTTCCAGGATGGTGTGTGCAAGGTGATTTCAGCCATAAAGCCATCGTGGGTGCAGGGCGATTTTTTTTTTTTTTCTTTTACTGTCCTTCTTCTTCACGTAGATAGTTGCACTGAATTATAGACTCCTGGTGTCCTTGTGGGTTCACATCTCCTGAAGGAAGTAGGGCTGTAACTGTGACTGCCCAGCTGGGTGTGCAGGGAGGGATGTCCTCTGCAGGGTGGAACCAGTGACTTGCTGTAACCCCAGCCAGGCAGCCCAGGATGATCCTGCAGTTTTTCTCACAGTCCCCAGGCGCTGTGCCTGATCCTGGGGCGTGATGTGGGGACAAGGGCTGGGAAGCCACCATCTCACCGATGTGGGACATCCCTGCTGGAGGTGCTGGGCAAGTGGGGCAATGCAAGGGGAAGGAAAGAAGCCTCTAAGAGCCCTTTGGGGAGGGAGGGGTTAACGGACGGGCCGTGCAGAGCTGGGGCAGGCGCTGGGGCTGAGGTTAGCGCAGGGCTGTGGCCGCCGGACTCCCCCCTCTCCTCGGGCTGGAGGATGATGCCTTTGTGCGCGGTTTCTGCACAATAGATCCTCCGAGGAAGGAGATAGTGTCTCTGCTTCAAATACAATCTCAATTAGATGAATAGCAGCGTAATCCCATAGAGGTGCTCAGCTGGGAACGGAGCATGTGAGAGGCAAGCGAGCCCTCCCCCAGCCCAGCAGTGAAAGGGGCTCTCCCCCCAAACCCTGCAAGAGGGACCATCTGGTCCCGCAGCAGCCCCTCCTCCCGCAGCCCCCAGCGAAGAAAGAGCAAAGGCTGCCAGTGCCTTCTGCAAACAAAGGCTGCGCTTCAAGGCTGCTGCTTTAAGCATCCCCCCACCGGGGCCAGAGGAAGAGGAGGGAGGGAGAACCCCAGAGCCTCCCGAGGAGTCCCCCGAGCTCCGATCCTTTGGCCAGTCGGCAAGAAGATGGGGCAGTGAAATGGGGAGAGCACATAGTCCCCCTGCACCAGGTGATGCTCCCACAGGGCAAGAGGGGAAAAGAAAGAGGAGAGATCACAAGGAACTCACGAGAGGGCACAGCCTGAAGCTGCACCAGGGGAGGTTTAGGTTGGATATTCGGAAGCTCTTCCTCACAGAAAGGGGGATAAAACACTGGAATGGGCTGCCCAGGGAGGTGGTGGAGTCACCGTCCCTGGAGGTGTTTAAGGCCAGACTGGATGCCACCCTTAGTGGCAGGGTTTAGCTGAGTCATGGTGGTAGGTCATAGACTGGACTCGATGATCTCAGAGGTCTTTTCCAGCCTCAATTATTCTGTGATTCTATGATTCTAACTCACTTCAAACTCTACTTCCTCCTGCTCTGCCCCTGGTATGTCCCAGGGCCGGGACTTGCTTCTCCTGCCATGCTGGCCAAAGGGCAGAGCCACTCCACCACCTGCCAGCAATAAGCACAGTAGCAGTACAAGTGGCAGAGCTGAGCACTCTTTATTCTGAATATCTCTTGGGCTCTTGGAGGGAATTTCCTCTCATGCTGAAATTTTCAGACTTGTCCCTAGTGCAGGAGAAGCAAATTGGGGAAAGTCTTGAGAAACCTAGGTTGTGCAACCAGGAGTTTAAAGTGATTTTTCAACCCACAAGGCAACTGACGACACTTTTGTCAGCAACTATTACCAAAACCCTCCAATTCCATTCTTACAGTGAACCCTTCCCAAGCAGGAGTGCACCACGTTTGTAGGACACTTCTCACTGCTCCACAATCGATGTGCTCAGCTCGCAGGTACCAAAACACCTGATCTTCAGCTCTCTAGTACCCTTCTTCATCTCTTTAAGCACCCCAACATCTTTCAGAACAAATCCACCTGCCAGAGGCACCCTCCATCTCCCTGCCTTAGGACAGATGGGAGAGCAGCTATGGTGCTGTAGCACATGAAGGAACAACATCCAGTTCAAGGGGCAGCTTGGCAAGATCTACAAGGCAACAAGAAGTCATTTTCTGGTTAAAGTCAACAGCTCTGAGCCTGAATACACACAGCTGGGCACAAAGTGACTAGAGATCACATCTGCTGAATAAGAAGGGGTCATTGTTATGCTTTGTCACCCATTGCAGAGCAGATAGCACTTTAAAGCCATTTGGTTTTGCACGCTGAATAGTTAAAAAGGTCAGGCACTGTGTATGGGCAGTGGGGTGTTTTCCCAGCGCCAGAGAGTGATGTGAATATTCCCAGGTGCGAATATTTGTCTGAACATCCGCTGCCTTCCCAGTCCCACAGCACAGGGAGAGCAGAGCTTTGATCGCTTCCACAGCTGAGACCCAGTGCACATTGTGCTTTCCCTGTCCCTGCTAACCCTCCGACTCTGCAACTTGTTGCTGTGCAGCAAGGCTAAAGTCAGCGGCACTGCGGAGCCGAATGACAGAGCTGACAAGAGATGAGTTCTGGGGATACCAGAGGGCTCAGAGGCAGAGCTCAGCCACAGCCTGACCCTGCAAGCAATGCCTGTAATTTACTGTTAATCTGAAATGCAGCCAGAACATGCTAATGAAACACTGCTTATTGGCTGCCAGTGAAAGGGGCGCCGCTTTCTCCTGCTTTTTGCATCCTGAGAGGGGTGCTGGAAGTGCTGCGCACAACAGCCAGACGTGCTCCCCACCACGCTGCTCCCACAATGCAATTACAAACCCACACATAAATCATGGTTAACCTTTGCTCTCTTTCATATGTTTGTCCAGAGGCTACAGAAATATTGCATGAGGCACGTGATAGCCAGAGAAACAAAAATAACTTTTATTAGACTGTCCCTGAGTGGGAGAAGAGGGGGAATTTTGAGAAAATCAATACATTTCATGGCAAGGAAATGCATTTGGAAAAATAGCGCAGACCAGGTATTCTTTTATCAGCAGTTAAAAGCATGTGTTAGGAGCTTAGAAGGGACAGATACACACCCTCATGACTCACATACAGTAGGGTTTGAGCTCTGACTCGACTCTGAGGTCTTGTTTGCTCTTCTCAAAACCAAAACAACTTGCTTCCTGATCAGCGCAGCTCTTTTCAACTACCCTGACTTTAAAACTCCTGCTAATTCCCTTTCTCCCCTCTCCTTCTATCACTGCTGCAAAACAAAAATGAACATATCCTAATGCCTAATGTTGTTTCTGAATGACACAGGATTAACTAGAAGCAGAGAAACCCGATTTTGCAAAACCATTTGAGTTTTGAATTGCAGGAAAAATAAACACTTTGCTTTGCCCAGTGCAGAGCTGATTAAGCGATGTTTGCATCTACCTGCAGACAGAGATAGCACCCAGCTGCATGTCTATTTGTGATGCTAAAACTGGAGTCACAAAGGCTGATAATATTTAGAAGGAAAATTCCTATAGGCTGAAAACCACGGAAGCAGGCACCAGAAAAAGGTGGCAGAAGAGCCCAGTGAATACCCAGACTGAGTTTTTGAAGAGGAACCTTCTAGCTGGGGCATGCAAATACAGCCTCACACATCTTTTGTATTCACTTTCCACAAACCCGCGACTAAATGAGTTTTACTAGCACAAATGTTGGAGGAAAGTGAAGTTCAAAGCTGCATGCATGGGTTACCATGGAAACGGAATTTTAAATCTGCACATGCGAGTATTTGTATCCAAAGTACTTTGTACGCTCAGCCAATGCGGGAGGAGGGACACCATCATGTCACAACTGGCCAATTGCAACTTTGAAACACAGATTGAATTTCAAATATCACCTACTTACAGCAAACCTCCATTCCAGAGTGAAGAAAAAAAAGAAATGTGAAAAAACCTGCCTCAAATTGCCATCTGCTCGTGAATATTCCACAATTATCAGAGACGGATGCATTGGATACATTATTCATTGTGCATTATTCGCCCAGATCTAACAGCGATAGTGCAGCGGGTGTTTAAATATTGTGATGAGGAACCACCTCAGACCGAGAAGTTGTATGTGACTGTCCCCATGTATGAATATGGATGTGCTCCTATCCTGGAGGAATCTCTGGGAACAATAGCTGTGTGGTAAATACAACATCCTCTGCATCAACAGAAAAACTAGAACTCCATGACAAACTGTGGGGTTTTAAATCCCTTTTCCTGATCATTTGTCCTCTGTCCCAACCCCTCCTCCCTCAGGTGGGCTACTACTAATGCACCAAAATCAGCTGCCATTTTAGCAACAAAAGCACTTGCTGTTTCCCTTGCCATGGCATAGATTATGGAAGAGGTTTGGTGACAGCATGTTTTTCCTCCATCCACCCCAGCCTTCCAGTGTAATCCGTGTTAGGTGGGGAAAATAATCAAGCAATCATGACTTTCCCAGAAAATCTTCAGAAGTTGCCTTACAGTCTCCAGTGACCCCAGCACAGATGGGATTTAGGCCCCTTTGCAGGTTCAGCTTTTGAGGCACAGACCCAACTGCTTCGTGGCCATCAGTGGCAGATTGACCCTTGCAGACCTGTCCGCCAAAGTCATGGCAAAACGGAAACATCCCAAAAAACTCCTCAACTGAAAGCAATGACAAACAAGAATGGACATAAACAGCCTTGGAGTGGGCAGGTTTGTAGGGGTACACATTCAGAGGCTGGGGCATGATGGAGCCAACAGAACCAGGCTGTGCCAGGATTGCTTAAGCAGAAACAACACAAAGAAAAGTAAAGGGGAAAACCGATAAGAAAAAGGAAAAAAGCCAACACCACAAATCTAATGAAAGAGTCCAAAGTAGTACAGGATGGGGTTATGCAACTTCAGTTTGTCCGGCAGTATTCACAGGCAAACACTCCCCTGAAGCAGCATGGACTTGTGCAAGGGAAGATTGTGAAATCCCTGCACTGCTGCCAGCTGTTGCCCAACTCTGCTGGGTAGCAACGCTGCACTACAGGGGACAAGCCAGGATCCTTCAAACACCGCAGCAAAGCTCTGGTGTGGAGTGCACACAGTCTTTCACCGTGGAGTCTGGGCAGAAAGCCCTTCTCAGTCCTGCGCTGGGCTGTGGTGGCCTTAGCACGACAGTCTTCTGCTAGACAAGCTCTACTTTAGCTGGGGTTTCAGCAAAATGCTGTAACTATCATGCAGAAAGATGTGGTCAAGGATACATAGGACAGGCTTTCTGTTCTTACTGGTAGCAGCAACCTGGACACTATTGATGTGGAAGATAGGTGGTCTGGTCTCTGATGGGCCGGAGTGCCCCATACAGGTGGTCTACAGGAGTCATACACAGGCACGGAGGTTACTCCCCAGGCACTTATTTTCTTACCCATTAGCAAAAAAATAGCGCCTGCAGAAACGGAAGAATGTGAGAAATTCACATCCAAAAATGCTTGTAAAGTCCAGGACCATGTGTGCTCAAAGCTCACAAGGAAAATTATCTTCCTTGGGGTGCATAGGCACACTGAGCCTAATTTCTTGGTTCCAAAGGTTTTAGTCATGGGGCAAACCTTAGGTCAATGCACAGACACCCAGCTTTACAACCCTGGGCAGCCTTGAGCAGCATCTGTTGAGCCCACACAGGTTAGATGAGGATCTTGAGATGCTCTTCTGAAAGCAAGCTTGTAAACCCCATTGATGTGGGCCTCCAGGAGTCAACATGCTATCTGGAAGCTCCTAGGGGAAGACTGTTGTGACTGGGGCATATTTAGACCTTCCTCCATGGATCCTCGTGATTGTTGACTGGAAGGCTAATTCCCAGCTGGAAGAACAGCTTTGGTCGTGGGATGATTGTCCTGTGTTTAGAGTCTGCAAACCAACAAAAGCTTCTTCGCTCAACTCTGCTCTGCAGGATTCGACTCAGTGAAGATTTCACAGATGCATTTCCTCACTGTGCTCTGTAAGGATGGGATTGGGCATTGAAATGGGGATTGGGCAAATATTTTATTTGCTAAAAAGAGTGATTTTCATCCCTTTAAAGTTCAATATTGAGGTTTAACTTGAAGCATAAAGCTGCTTGAAAAATATTTTATTATCTGGGCTAGCATTGCCAGCAGGTGAGGGACAGTGCTCTTTCACTCACATATCTGGGAAGCCAGAGAGACAAGGTCAGGGCATTTGAGCTCCTTTTCACTGGTGTTTTCCTTCATTCTTCAACTGCAAAGCCTTATTAATTCCACACAAGCAAAGGCAATAGTTATTGCATTAGTGAGCTTCAAACACAGACCAGGACCTCCCCCATCTCTTGCCCTAGGAGGCATTTCAGCTCTTGCTCAGAGCTAGATAAAGGGCAGCAGTTGTACCTCATATACTTCCACATGTTGCTTCAGTTGTCCCAGGCCTGCAATGCTCCAGAGACGCTTTGGAAGAAGCCAGGACCAGAGGAGAATAAGATTTCAAAGCCAGTGCAGCATCAGACTCACCCCAATGAGCCCCAGAGCATCTCCAAGACATGTCTCATGCCACACAAGCTGGTGCTCCGGATTTCCTCAGTCCTTCAGAAGCCTGGAAAAAGCAGCAGCCAAAGACAACTTTCTGCTGGGGCCAAATGAGAGGCGCAGACTGAGTCTGGAACCAAGATAAAGACCTATGGAGACGGGAGATGAACATTCAACACATGGAGAGAAGCATCAAGTCCCTAAAGGGAACAAAGCAGCAGCTCTATGTCTTGCTTGGTCCTGTTTCCCCTTCCTCTCCAGTCTTCAGTCTTTTCCCCAGGTACATGTGGACCATGCACTCTTTTTCCTCTCTTTACTGGCCAGACAGACAAAACACTGGGGGATCTAAAAACTGCTGTAATATGACCATAGTGTAGGAGAACAGCTCAATCCAGTAAGAGCAAAATCAGTTAATGAGCCCCATCAGCCTTCATCACCACCCTGCTCTGGATAAGGGGTCAGGGCTACACCTACAGAGTTGTAGCTCAACACGTTTGAAACTGAGAGGGGAATCACTCCATCATTTTGTCCATCTCTTAGACAAAATCTTCAAGCACACCCACAAAGGGAAAGGGTTTGGAGAAAAACAGAAAGAATGAGGAGAAAACCAACAAATTCCAGAAGACTTAAAGGAAAATGAGGAAAGGGTGTAGGAGTGGAATGATGGGTTTCACTAAGTGCCAACTGAACTGAAACCACTTTAAAAGCAAGTTTAGGCTGTGCCAGAATCTGGTCAACAGTGAGTTCCTGTCTGCAGATCGAGACCTGTTCATCTCAGTAAGTTTCCACTGGAAGTATAGTTGGGCCAAAATAGAAATTCATTGTTGGAATGTGTCAATTTAGATCATATTTTCTATGGAAAAAAGTCAAACTGAATCATTTCATTTTCCCCTTCTCATTTCAGTGAGTAAGAAAGTTTCATTTGACCATGATTCACTTCACATAAACCTTTATAGCTAAGTAACTTTTTGCACCAGAATAATCATTGCACTTCTACATTAGATATTTACTGTGAAAATCTTGCTGAAATGAGTTACTGTTACCAAATCACTTCATTCTCCATTCCACTCCGTTATACAACTACATTTTTCAGAGGTGGCACCTTCCAATGTGATGTAAACTCACATGAGTTTTCTTACAGCTGAAGCAGCCTGGTCTGATAGGATCTATCCAAAACCCCACCATAGTGTGCTTGGTGTTGCATCTCTCAATGAGCATCCAGGAGGAGCAGCATTTGTGAGATTTACCTGGGATTCAGTCCTTCTCTGTGGGTAACAAGGCAAAGACTCGGCACATAAAAAGACTTACCCTGATGAAGCCATCCTGTTCCAGCCCAGACTGAACCAGACAGGTACACAAATCATGGTAAAAATCCTCTGGTATCGTGGGATACAAAAAGAGTCTATTTTAATCTGGAGTTGAGATTTGACTTCTCTAATTGACCTGGGAAGAAAGCATTTTTCAAGCCCTAGGGAGAAAATGGTTATTGCTGCCTTGTAGGAGGGTTCCTGAACACTGTTCAAGATCTTTCACAGGTGACCTGGAGTGAATGATGCATTCTGCATCTTGCTTTCCCCATTTGTGAAGACTTTATTCTCCCTGGAGGATGTCTGTGAACTCCTCAGTGCTCATACAGCCCAGTAAACACTCATGAGGGGATTTGCAAGGGAGGTCATGGGAGCTCAGCACAACCATGGGCTGTCACAACACACACTGTGAGCTCTGGGTACAAACCAGCTTTGCTCTTTGATTCTGGTTCCTCGCCCACCCACACTGAATAGGTTAGGCTAACTCCTCTCACGGTTGTTCCCTAAAGGTAGTATGGACAAGATCAGCCCAGGTTTGGTCCTGTCGCTGTGCCCAGAACTCCACTGTCTCAGACATAACCCAACTTGTCCCCCTTGACCCACACATGGACCTGCTACAGGAATTGCTGTGACTGTCCTGTCCCGAGCACATGGCCTTTGGGACCAGTGCTGTCTTTTCACATGTGTCTGTACAGCACCTGGAACAACGACCTAGTAATTATAACAGAAGCTAAATTACTGCTAAAATTAGGTGCTTATTAACACCATAGCCTCTGGGCAGCACCACAACACTTAATAATGCTGCACTCTAAGAGTAACTCCGGAGCCATCATAATTTTCATGAAAAACTGTCCTTAGGGAGACAGTTTTTCTACAAGGTCTTGATTTTCCACTAGGTCATATTTTACACATGGAAAAATAAAATCTGTTCAGATGCCTGAGGATTTCACTTAAATTTAATGATTTCAACTGCAAAATGAAGATATGTTTAAGTTGCCACCCTTGCGCTTTACTTTTGATTGTAATCTTTGAGTCCTAAGCTTTGAGGATAGTTTTTGGATGTTAAGGCCCTTCGACTCTGGACACTTCATGACCCTGTAAAGGCCAGGGCAGGTCCTACCTTGCCACTCCCACGCACGTACCACTGCAACAAAATGGGCAGCAGAGCCAAAGCCAAGATGTGTTTTACCCTGTTTAGTTCCCACAATCTCCCTCCCACAACCAGGATTCCCAGTGAGGTCATCTCCAACTCCAGGGTTCTGGAGTTGAGGCCTGGAACAGAGCATGGTCAAAATTCAATTTGCCACTTAATCCAACCCAGCTGACTGAGGTATTGGAGATGAAATATGGTCCATGGCAGGTCCCTCAGGAAATGCTGAGAAGTAAAAGGGCAAAGCCTGATATTTCAGGTGCCAGTCAGGCAAGGGACAGGGTGTGCTCAGCATGCCATGGGGTGTTGGGACACAGAGTAAGGACTGTGGGGCACTTCCCAGGTCCCAGACCTGCCCTATTCCAGACAGCGTACTCTGGAGAAGACAGACATCCTAGCAGGAGGCATCTCCCAGTCCAGTAGCTGCTTGGAGACACAGATCAGAGAAGAACTTGTGGGGACAAGGACAGACCCAAACATCTTCTCTGAAGACAATGCCTGGGCACCCAGATCAGCTCACTCTTTGTCCCAGGGGAAGGAATTAATTGTCTGGCCACAAACAGCCATGGGGTTGTAGGCAAGCACCAGCCAAGCTGGAAAGTCAGATGCTGCTATCGCAGCACACACCTTCTCTTCTGTTGCTGATTAATGACGCTGACAAGGAAGGACTTGGAGGCTCCTCCCAGCCCTGCCCCTCATGCACGCACCCCACAAGCACTCATATTATCTGTATCAAGCACATTTTTATGTAAATGCTCTAACCATCCCTTTCAGGGGTACAATGCCTTTCAGACTAAGCCCCTGAATGGCATCAGCACATTTCTCGTGCCTCAGCTGCTCACCCAGACAAACAGAAGTGTGGCTCTCCACAAAGGGCTATGGTAATGCCGGGCTGGAGGAGAGTCAAGGGGAGGGGGCAAGCAGGGGCCAAAGATATTTCAATGACAGAAGAAAAGCCAGGCTCCCAGTATCTCGATATGTCAAGGAAAGGACAGGCCCTACAGATGGTTAAATGGAGCTGCACGAGGCAGACAGTTCAGCTTCCCAAAGATGCATTATTTCCAGTTGGTGTAGAGGTCTCTGAGGTCCACTGCAGGGCTCTGGAGCATTGCTGCAAAGACAGAAGCTGGGCTTGCAACTTGGGATCTCTCCATGGCAAATAACAGAAGAAAGCTGAAACAGCCTTCTGAGCAGGGAAGGAGAGTGCAGAAAACCAGGAAATGCTGAAAACTCTCACATGACATTCCCAGATTCCACATGTGCTGCATGCAGCAGTCCAAGGGACAAGAGGAGAAGAGATATCCTACGCTCCACCATCATCCCACCACAACTGGGATCTTCTTCCTTCATCTCTCCTATGGTGGGACTCTATGAGTCTTCCCCTCGTGGGCTGGTCCTTGGTGCCTAGTGGCACAACCAGCAGCTCCTGGTGTACAGGGGTCCTCATTCAAGACAGGAAAATTTCTTCTGCTAGGAATAGGTCGACAAGTAATATGTGCATTGAGAAGGGTTTCACAGCATCCAAAGGCACCTCTTACCCAGTACGTGAGGCTAATGTGCCAAAGATCCGGCTCCCCAATGCCACCCACTGAGCTGGAGGGACTTTCTAGCTTTTCTCTGCAGCAGTTTTGCATGACAAATAAAGTATTATGGGGCATCTCTCATAGGTTGGATCTTCACTGGCATAGATTAGAAACAACCTTATCAGAGCCCTGACAGGTTTACCACAGACATGGCTTGTCTTGGCCTCCCCTTGTGCTCTATCCTGTACTCAGTAAAACCTCTACCAGAGACAAGCCAGGGCCAGTGGGGCTTCCTAATGTGCATGGGACTCTGACTTGGTTGGAGGAACCCAAAAGGAAGGAAGGTGAAGCTCAGTTTATGCTCCTGCTGGATCACTGCAATTGTGAGCCATGGCAGACAAAGCACCATGAGGAATGGAACACATCTGTCTGTGGGCAAGGTCTATATAGGGAGGGCAAGCAGCAAACTAAAGATAGAGCAAAGAAATGACACATGGATTTGCCACTCACCACCTCACACATTGGCTGGGGCAGAGCTCTGAAGATGGGAATATGAGAGAAATGTCTTTGCACAAATGGGACAATTTGGGGCTGTCCAAGTGTCCCACATCAATGTAATCTCACTTCCACAGGGTCGACTCCACAACATCAGCTGTTGTCTGCTGATGGACAGCAGCAACCTGGCAAAATCTTCTTCCTCTCCTGTCCTCTGCTGTCACACATCTCAGTCACTCACACCAATCGTCCCATGAGGCTGCTGCAAAAAACGGAGCAGATTTTGGTGAGGTTGTTGGGGTCAGCACAGCATGGCTTTCCCAGTGTCACTACAAGCCAGAGCACTGAGCAAGCTTGACAAGCATGGATCCCTTCTGGTCAGGATTCATGTGGAAAGCCCTGGGCAGTGTTTCCAGTTGCTTCTCACGTACAGAAGTCCAGGCAGCGCACGGCTTACTCTTGCTGCCAGCCAAGCCATGGAGTCATCATCTTAGTCTCTCTCTGCAAAACCAGGCCAAGGGCACACAAGCATCCTTTCTGTGGTTTCTTTAACTGTTTCGCTAATTCACCGTTAAACTGCAAGTAAGTCTGTAGTGAGGGGCAAAAACTGCAGGGACAATCATGGGCTGAATGTTGAATTTGGCCCCTGTGTGATGGGAAGGGCTGGTACCTGCCTTCCCCCTTGCCATGGCCAAGGAGAGGGCAGCCAGTGTCCTAGCCCCACTAGGTTGCAGTGCCCATGGGGGCCACTCATACCACTTTCCTGTCCTGCTTCCTCCAGCTCTACTAACTAGGTGAACTGGACCAGCCTTTTCACCTTTCCAGGTCCTCCATCACTATTTATTCCATTAGAATTTGCACCATCCATCTGCCCCACTAGTGGGACAAAACAGAAGGGATGAGACAGGACAGGCCTGGGTGTGGGAAGGAGACCCAGAAGGGTGGGAAGGAATGAATCTGGAGCGGGGTAATGGATAAGATCGTGCACATGGGCCTGAGGCTGTGGCAGCCTAGTTCTACATGTCCCACTGGTGCCAGGCCAGCTCAAGGGCTAAAACAACCTTTCTGCATGCAGATTAACTTCTGCCTTGCTCCCTCCAAACACACAGCTTTCTGACATTCCCCAAGCCCAGGGCCTCATCCCACCCACCAGGGTGGGGACTGCAAACCCAAGCAAAGCGCAGCTGAGGTTTGGGTCAGCTCAGGAGCACTGCCCTGGAATGTGGGCTTTGCAACAAACTATTATCATAAGTGCCAGTGACAATAACGGGCAGAAAATGTTTCTGTCACGGTAACACAGGAAACAGACTCCAAGCAGAGCCTATGTCCACCCCTGCCAGTGCAGCTCCTGCTCATGCTGGTTGAAGCCCCTGACTTTTCTAACCACTGGGCCAGACTTTGTGTTCTGCTACACACCCACCAGTTCAGAAGCCAAACCAGCACGATGCCAGAGCTGTTCTGACCTGGGGACAGCAGCTATGGTTACACGTGGGGCAGTTTTCACTTGGACAGGGATCCCTGCAGTGCTGAGCCCCACAAGAGTACCCCAGCCAGAGCTAATCCTCTCTGTCCCTCCAAAATGGGATGCACTAGTTGACTTCACAGGGAAGAGCTACTTTGCAAAGTCCACTGGAGGTTTATTCACTGCCCAACGCACACAGGAATCACTCCAGCTCTTGGCGCATCTCCCAGTCTGAACACTGGTGGGTTGTGTCCCATCCAGCTCAGGCTTTGCAAAGGTCATGATGTCTACAAGCAAAGTCCATTCTTTGTTATTTTGCAACCAGGTCTCTTACAACAGGAAGGTAGAAGACCCAGTGCTGCTGGACACCAGCACACAGCTGTGTCACTCCCTGTGTGTCTGCCATTTCCAAACTGCTCTGTTCCCCTTTCTCCTCACCCATCCACAGTCATGGCTGATAAGACTC
>WEIS01075447.1:20294-38432 GCA_013389965.1 Todus mexicanus | reverse complement strand
CAAGACCAGGAAAAGGACCTAATGTGGCTGTGGGTTGGAGGACATGACACATGACAAGGAAGGGGCATTTGTTCAGCCTGAAGAAAAGGGAGGAGGTAACTGCTGCCTGCTACTACCCAAAGGCAGTTAGAAAGACGATAGAGCCAGACTTGGCTCATAGGGGCACAGAGAAAGGGTACAAGACAAGGAGCACAGATTGCAGCAAATGGACTTCCTATGTAACACAAGGAAAGGGGTGTTTCAGCAATGAAACAGGTTTTCAGAGAGACTGGAAAGTCTCCACAGTTGGAGGTATTCAGGATTTTCCTGGCCCAGGCCCTCAGCAACCCAGTCTAGTTTGAGTCACCCTGCTGGGAGCAAAAGGATGAAGTGGATACCCCAGAGATCCCTTCCCACATGAATCTTCCTGTGATGCTGTGACTAACAAGTAGGTTTATTTGATTTCACATTTTTTCTTAGTGGAGCAGTAGAAACTATCTTACAAAATTATGCAGGCTGCTACCTGCCATGAGGTGCCAAATGGAGAGGCAATTGAAAAAACAGCTCAGCTGCCACCACACTCTGAATTGCAGTCTGTCACACAATCATGTTAACACAGTATAATTGTGTAGTGTTGCAGAAAGGAGTAATCCCATCTTTCCTTTGGCCTCTCATGCTGCCTCTATTTTGTCAACACTGATGAATAATCAGAGAATTGATTCAGATGAAAACTAAACTATAAGAAAAAATCCATTTTGATTTACAATGAGCCCGTTCAGTTTAAAAATGTGCCATCTCCCTCCCTAGCAATCTTTGTTCAAAGCAAAGTGATTTGAGAGATTTTATTCTCTTCAGGAGTATTTCTGGGTGCTGCTGTCCCCTTCCTTGCTGTGCCATCATCCACATGAACCTTCCCAGGGACAGTATTCTTCTGCATACTTCCCATATTATCACACACATTCTTTATTAGTATTTGCCTGCAGCTTCCAGAGCTCCAGTGTATTATAAGATATGAGCACCAGATCTACATTTTCACAGATCCTGAAGACACATGCAACTAAGCATAGAGCCAGACCTCTCTGTGCCCCATGGGATGCTCATCCCCCAGCATCTGAAATATATCTATGTTGCCTCTTCTGTGTCAAAGAGACCCATGCTGCTGCCAATATTAAGACAAAGAAGATTCAAGCCCCATAAGCAGAAGGCACATCTTTCTGTGGCAGTTTTTCTTTGAGGGGATATGTGTATTGTCAGCTAAGTAACAGCAGCAATGAGAATCTGAGCATGATATATGTGGATCAGCATATCTCTCTTTTGGCATTCAGGAGACCGTTGATATTCACCCAGATCAGCTGCTGGAAGGTCTTACACAGCAGACATAACCCACACCTCTTCTGAAGATCCCCCAGGCCAAAATACCTCTCTCGAAAAGCAGTCATACAAAACTATCAAGAGACTGGCAAACTGAAGAGACCACAGCTAAGAAGGGGCTTGTGTATAACCTCCTGGGGGAATCTGAGTACCCTGGTTTCACTATATGTCCCAGCATCATCCTTCCAGCCTATTTCTGATACCACTCTTACCACCAGACTTGGTGCTGACAGCTCTCTCAGAGGTCTTGGTTGCTGGCCATTTCTGCCAGTGCTCAACCACTTTTTGGACTACCCTTGATATCCAGCACTAGTCTGTCATCCAAGTCTGCTGTTGGCACTGGAGCTTCCAACCCTCCAGGGCCCAAGGATTCTGCAGATGGTCAAACCCTTTCTCTTCAGCTACCCCTGGGATAACCACATTTTGGGTGCTTCACTCTAAAACCAAAGTTAAGCTCCTCTCAGAGCACTCCTCAGCTCATTTCAGCCCATACCTGAGTCAAGGGAATCTTTTAGGACTGTGTTGCTACTGCCCCCATCACTCAGTGACATGTGGCACATAAGTTCAGTGCCTAACTCCTTTACCTCAGTGTCAGGCCACTGCAGTTGAGAACTTTCTCCTCATAGTTGGTATGCTTCTTGCATCCCCTGCATGCATTGGAGTCTTGGGGTACCTTGTTGTTCTTGAGAAAACTCCCTGCAGCCCTGAGATGTTTGGGAAGCTATTATATTCTCCACTGGATGAAAAGCATGGCATGAACCCCACAATGAGAAGTGAGTAAAAATGTAACCTAGCTTGTGTGCAAGAATTTTTTCAGTTGATTCACTTCACCCTCTGCGTTTCAATACACAGAAGCTGTGGGATCAAAGACATCCTGTGCCATTAAAAACATCCTTTAATTTGGCATTGGCCAAGGTACCAATGTCCACCACCACCTCCACAGATAGTTGTGGATGTCCAAAGAGGATCCTGCAGCATTCCATCTCTCCCCCAGGAAGGATCTTGAGGCCTATTGAAAGAGAAAAGTTACACACTTGTCTACAGCTAATGCTGGCCAGATACAAGACGCTAACTGCTAAATACGCCCATGAATGCTGCAAAATCTCTTCAGTGACTAAATCACTGGATTTTTTTAGAAGAAATGCACACAGTGTCAGTCAGCACACCACAATGTTGCTCCCAACCTTCTAATTCAGGTTTCTCTAGAGTATTCGTCTATCTGCTGATGATTGTCATACAAAGGTTTCTTGCCCTTTAGTACTTAAAAAAAAGGGGCTGCAGATTTGTTCAAAGACTCCTTAAAGCTACGCTTTCCTAAATATGATCCCATGGGATTATGAAAAGCAAGCCACTACTAGACTCTCCTTAGCTCCACATCAGAGACCTGTGGTGACTCAGGCACTTCCTATTCACCAAATCCTCTAAAAAGGACCTTTTCAAAAGNCCTTCACCATCCTCGTTGTCCTTCCCAACAAGCGTCAGGCAGCCAGCCACTCTTCTTCCTCCTAGCATTTCTTCAGAAGCACATTTTAGTTTTGCCCAGATCTCCTGGGAGATGTGAACTTTCCCTTTTGTAATTATCTTCTCTTCACCTTTTTTTGTGATCTGTCACTTCAGATAAATGGGTCCCCTCCTCCAGGATGACTCTCTTGACATGTGGTGTATTGTGGCCCTGGGAAGCTAACACGCTGCTTCCAGACATCATGGAGGGACAGAAGACTGGAGCAACCACTTCCTCCCATAAGAAAAGCAGCATATTGGTACACACCCTGGACTTAGAAAAGCTAAGCAGTTTCATACACGGAATAGATCTCAGTTTGGCACCTTGGTAGAAGCCATCACAGGCCTTTGTTGGGGAAGAGTGGCTTGCATTTGCTGTACTTCAGGGGTGCCTATTTCAACTCATTTCCACATTCTGCTTATCACACACAGCCTGCCAAGCCACGGGCACCAGTTCTTTCTGGTTCAGAGTTCTGCTGCTTGGCCCCTCCACAGCTACACGGAACCACTCAGGAATGACTGCATCTGTCCTGAGCACCCAGAGAGGGGCAGTTCCACTGCTTCCCCTCTGGAGCTGATCTTAGATCTCTTTTATCTCCCTGAACTTCCCAGTTAGTGCCAGAAGTCTCACAGTTAATCCCACTCTAACCCACGGAAACCTTGTTGCCTGTCCAAGACACCTGTCTGGGTACCAACCTGCCCAGCAGTTTTTGTTCACACTATATCCCCTGCCACATCTTCCTTGCTGTCTCTCCAGGCGTGGCTGCTTTCTGTTTACAGTCCCTCACCACAAAGTTATTAGTTATCTCTTATTAGTAAATAAATTCCTTTTGCCTGCTACGTTTGCTTTAGTTCTGGGCAAACAGCAATCAGGATGTTTTACATGAAGTACTTTTGGTAAGCATTCTATCTCAAGAGGACCCAGACCAGCTGATCTCATGTTGCACATCTGAAAACGCAATCTTGAAGTCACAGCACAATTTCTTAGGTCAGGTGTAGTCTGCAAATAGATTATAGAGCACCTCAAAAAGTCAGCATAAAGCAGAAAATTGTGACTAGCTTCAGACTTCAAGCTGCAAGGACCAAAACATGAAAGTGGAATCACTCAGAGAAAAACATCATATCACAAGAAATCTGGAAAGGCAACGGAAAATTCCTTCAGCAATACTAACTCAATGATACTGCAGAATAGTATTTTCCATTCCGATTTTTCTCAGTAAGTGTAGTTTGTACCCCTAAGACATGCCAAGAGAGACAAGAAAAAGTAATGTATTAAGGTTGTGTGCAAGGTGACTGCTACAGGTAAGTCTGAAACCTGGCTGAAGCTAGCTAATGCCTAAAATGGACAAAGGAGGATATAAAGTGCTGGGCTTCTGTATCTCTGTCCTGGACTACTTCCAATGTATCATTCCTTACGTCTCTGATGGAGTGCCACATGTCCTTGTCAGCCTCTCTGCCCAGGATACCCATGCTGGCAGTTCTGAGAAGGTGCCCCCATGCTGTTCTTGCTTGCATCACAGTTATTTCTCTGGTGGGGTCCGGTTCTGGGAGATGACAAAAATGCCATTCAAGGGAGTCAGTGTTTAAAATGGGTCATTAGAAAAGAACGTCATAGGTGTCTTTGCTAAAGATAGCCTGGTGCTGAGTAAAACAGTGCCTCCAAAATCTTCATTTCACAACATGCTCACTCAGTCTTTGGCCTCAAACACCCCCCAGTGCCAGACAGCTCCTGGCACTGACTCCTGGGCTCTTCACTGATTCCTCATGACTGCCTCTTGGGAAGTGGCAGTAGAAGAGCAATGCATCTTTCTCTGTTGCTGAGTCTAAGAGTGCAGAGTGGGTTGTGATTTATGGGGAGAACAGCAAGCCTGATGTATTGGGTGAAGCAAGGGGAAGGGGAACAAATGACGCTGGACTGCAGAGCTTTACATGTCTCCTCACCACAGTTCCTTCTCATTTCTCTCTCTCTCCACCCCCACACTCACACCAGTCTTGCACTGCTGATTAAGGGGAAAGAGAGGTTGATGATTTCTGCTTGGACTGGGCACCGCAAACTGTTTTTCTTGAACAGGAGGAAAAAACATCTCCTGTCAGCTGTCACACGTTCTCCCTCATCTCCTCTCCCCCTCTCTTGCAATCCCACAGGCTGCGTAACACAGAGGGCATGAAGGACCACTACAAAGCAGTCCCCCAGGGATATTGAGGCACACACTGTTGCATAAGGTTCCTGTACAGTAATCCCTTTCCTCAGGAGACTGAAGACATGTGATAAAAGAGACAAGAGCTGTCAGCACAGTGAGGAGATGCTGAAGTGAGGCGTACCACTTGCTCTCTTCTATCTTGCACCTTCACCACCCAGCTGAGGAAAACTAGAGTGAGCAAGGATCCTTCCACAGTGAAGTGGCCTCTCTGAGTCACCTCACTTCCCTCACCCCCAGGAAAAGCCCCAGCTCAGCCCTCAAATGATGAGCCACCAAGGGGCTTGGAAAGTGTGAGCCGCAACAGTGAGGATTCCCTGAGGCAAAAGGGGGCCCAGGAGGAGGCACATGGATAGAAATATATTGCCCTATGCAAAGCTCAGCAGCTACAAGGCAGCTAGGATGAGCTCCCTCAGCAGATGAGCTTGAATGGGTTTTCCCCAGTGCTGCTGGAAGAGGAGGGTCACTTCCTACGCCCCTCACAGTGCCACAGCATGCAGCCTCCCTTCTGAGGTCTGGTTGCTTCTCCCAGGTGCTCCCCTCTGTCTCCTTGGACCACCTCAGCTTCGTCCCATATTGCCCCTGGATTCTGGATTGTTGGGACACACATATCCTGACTGGAGCTCACAGTTTTCCTCATGCTGCCTGTGAACCGGCCAATGAGGAAAAGCCAATAAATCATCATATCTAAAGGATTAAAGAAGGCAGAGGGAAAGAAGGAAAAAATCCAATGACAAAAAAGACCAACATGTTCTAAAAACATTTGAAACTATTAGAAAGAAGCTGTAAGAGGCGGAAAGATCAAACCAAAAAAGGTAAGAGATTAAAGAAAAACATGAAGGGCACTTGCTGGGAAGTGTCTTCTACACTTTTTCCACTGTCTGTGTAGAAGCGAAACTTTTAAGAAAAACAACAGCAACCTGAAGTATTTCCACTAAAAGACGCTTAGAGCAGTGTCTCTGGTCCCTCCCTCCTCTCTCTCACTAGCTTCAGTTGTGCCTTCACATGTCTCAGGATTATACTGGTTTCTTGGTTGTGACGTATCTTCTTAGTGATATGAGGAAATTAGCTGCCCACCTGCAGTATAAGGGCATCTAGGGAAATACTTTGATCAGAGAGAGAGAGAGAGCATGAGAGCAAGCACATCCCCGTGATCCCCCTTGATTCATCCACCCACTTTATCATCTTCTTTACCCGTGCCTCATTTTTGCTGATCTCTTAATGCTTTGGGCCTGATCAAGCTTGGACCTGAGAGGGAAGACGCAGCCCCTCACCTCTCCTGGATGTCACCATGAGGCTGGTGTCCCTGATGCTGTTCCTTGCTTTCAATCTGCTGGTTTTCAATGGTAAGAGGGATGAAAGTATGAGGGAGGGCAGAGTAGCTCAGTAAGCTGAGTCTGGGTGTTATTTGGTCCCTGACAGACATGGAAGGGAGAATTTGTGCCCTTCTAACCCTAATGAAGATGGTGAGATACTGCCCTCTGCTCTATGAGTCTCACCCTTTGGTCAACCTTCCATCTCATTACAGCTGGCCACATACTTCCAGGAGTAGCAGAGAGGGAAAGCAGGGAGCAGAAAGTGTGGGCCCAAGAGGGGAGTTCAACTGTGCTGCCTTGTCACCTGAGCCCTGGAAATATGTGGAAACACCTGCCTGAAAAAGTATCGGTACTGTGGAAGCGGCACGGGGGAAGGTACGCCAGGGCCAAGACAGATCTGTGTCCTTGCAGGGGGACTGGGGAGGGTGGAAGACACTTTAGGCCTCCTTGCTCCTTCTCCACATTCCCCCCTTCCTGCCCCTCCCCGCTCCTTGATCTTGCCTTTGCCTCCAGCACAAGCTGCTCACTTGTCCGACTCCTAGCACCCACCAGGAGCCACATATGGTGCTGGAGGTGGGATACTCAGGCCTCCAGAAGACGGCACTGCCCATGAAGCCCCGGGTGTCCGTCCAGGACTCTGCCTTACGCAACGGCAATTTTTCCCTGCGAATCGATCCAGTCTGGAGCGAGGACGCTGGGCTGTATGAGGCACGGGTGGCATACAATACAGAGGTCCACAGCTGCCAGGTGAAGCTGGGAGTAATTACAGGTAGGAGAAGATGTAAACCCTGAAGAATGTTGATTTTAGGACCAGGGAGGATGTAAGGGTGGAACCGGGTGGGGATGACATGTTTGCCTGGGCAGGTTAGAGTACAAGCAGCAGCCTCCTATAAGCATACAGCTTTCTGTTGTCTGCTCTCAACTCTGGAGAGAGAGCTGCCTGGGGGACAAAACTAGGACAGGAGGGACACAAAAGGATGGTTTGGTAGTCCTTCTATGATCTTAGCTTCCTTCTCACTGCCGCTTTCTCTTTCTTGCAGTCACCCTCAGTCCACCCATCCCTGTGGTAGAAAATGAGCCACTCTTGTTGAACTGCAACTCTAGCCACCAGGCCAGCCTTGTGGAGACGTGCTGGTTTCACAGCAGGCACCTGGTCCCCACCTCAAGGACCTTCTGCTCCTTGCATGGGGCTCTCTCCATTCTCCGGCCAGCCATGAGTGATGCAGGTTTCTGGAGGTGCCAGCTCAGATATGCTGATAACGAGATCATTTCTGCTGTGTACAACCTGCAAATTCTAGGTGAGCTCAGCTTTTACATTGCTACTCCAGCATCCCCAAGTTGCTCCCTTTGATGTGACTGACCAACTCCAGCGGCTCCAGCTTCCCAGCTCCCACCTTGTCATCACTTCCTCACTTTCTGGGCCAGTTATCTACCCATGGAGCTCCTTCCAGACACCACCCCACATTGTCCTTTCTCTCCGGCACAGGTTTTGATGGCCCAAGCAACCCTGTGGTCTATGCTGCAGCTGGCTCTGCAGCTAATCTACCATGCACCCTAAGCTACCTTCCTAGTGCCTTTGGGATCAATGTGGTGACAGCCAGCTGGAGCCATCTTGCAGGAGGACACTTGCAAGACTGGGGCGTGTCTCATAATTCTAGCAGCAGAAGTTTCCCTCTTCAACTCCCTGTGGTGGGGCCAGGAGATGCAGGGCAATACCTCTGTACTGTTTCTGTTGGCAGCAAGACAATCAGCAGAGATGTGACCTTGGCAGTGATTACAGGTGAGCGGAGAGACAGGGTGGTGCATCACCCCTCTGGGGTCCTCCACGGCTTGCAGATAAACCTCCTCATATATCAGTACAGTGAGTGTCAGTGTTGGTCCTGCTCATAGCTTCCCACCACAAGGTAGGAAAAAAGATATCTAATCAGGACATTGCACTGCTCTGGACTCTGCTGAAAGCAGGGGATTTCCTCAGTAACTTGATTATTCTTCTTAAGACTGAAGAAGACAAAAAAATATAAGTTAGTGGAAATAATAAAGGAGGGGTGCAATAGAAGGAGGAGGTATGAGGAAGAGATGTGGACATTCCTGTAGTCTTTCCTGAGGGTATTTCTTTTTCTTTGCTGCAGTCACTCCAAGCATCCAAGGACCGGTTTCTGAGGGGTCTCGTTTGCTGCTCGTCTGCAGCCTCACACACCCCCAGGGACACGAACGTTTCCGGTGGAAGCGCCTCGATTCAGCCTCCAGTAACAGCAAGACGGCTATGGCCTCTTCCCATAACCTGAAAGGCTATAGACCCCAGGTGGGCCCTGTCTTGGAAATACCCCAAGTGTCACAAAAGGATATGGGCACATGGGAATGCAGTGTGTATGGCCCAAAAGGCAGACTGGGAGCAGTGGAATATGGGCTGCGGATCACAGGTACTGTCCTCCATGGCTCTGTAACTGGTCCCTTCATACCCTATTCAATTCCCTGGTGTCCTTTTCTCTTTCAGCCTTATCCTATCCCTCTCCCCTTGGACCATTTGGATTCCATCTTGTTGTCATCATGTCTCAGCTCTCACTAGTTTCTCCTGTTGTTTCTTCCAGTTCCCTGCCCCCTTTTCCAGTTTCCTTGTCCTCATGCAGTCCTAGCCTTGCCTCAGGGCAAAATCAACCTTCCCCTCCTTCGTAACTGTGGTTCCTCCTCACAGGTGCCCAGGTTTCCAGCCCTCCCACAGTTTTCAGTGGCCAGGTTACTTTTGGGCTCACACTCACCTTCTTCGTCCTGCTTATGGTCTCTATTCTGGCTCTGGCCCTACAAAAAAGGGTAAGTGTCCATCACCCCATTTCTTGTACATCAGCCCTTATTTGACCTTCCCTTGGGTACCCTAGAAACAGTAGTGAAATGCTTCAGAGACACAGCAGCCAGAGCAAGAATGGGGCTCAGGCAGACTGATGAGGGTGTCCTGGACATGTAGTGAAAGCTGCATCCTGGACATTGGCAGGTCTGGCTAACCCTGGCATTAATCTGAGGGCAGGTCAGACACTTCAGAGGAGGGATCAAATCACATCTCAGCCTTGAAAAGCTACTTGTTTATTCTCCCAGAGATCAAGCCATGCTGTAATAGAGGAGGGTTAATTTCAGGCTTTTATAGGTGTCCTGTCTCTCTTATTCCTTGTCTGGATGCTTTGACATAACAGAGTCTCCCGTTCCATATAAACACCTGCTGGCCCCCAGATACTGATCTCGATGTAGGTCTGTTGTTTTTGGCTTAGCCCTTGCACCTCAGCTGGCTGCTTCTGGCAACTTACTGCCCTTTGTTTGATCAGCTTGTTCCAGTATCTCATCTTCTGAAAACTCTGCCTTGCATTTATGGTCCCAAAGACCAAGACAGGACTGATCCCTTCTCAGCATACCACTTGAAAAAAAAAATATTTCTAACGAGTCAGACCTTTTCTCTGCTCTTTTCACGCTGTTTCTCTGCAAATGAACTACATGGCAAATTCTTCCTTCAGGGTTTCACTTTGCCGACAAGGGAAACCTTTCACTAGTAGCTGTGATGTAGTTGCCTTCTACTTAGCTTCTTGGAAAGGGTGCACAGTGAAAAGAGCAGAAGGTGCCAGACTGTCAGAGTGATCTCAGGTTAGGAGAGCTTGCCTTGGGGAAAGAGTCGAGTGCCTTAAATCTGTCTTGAGCGGAAGAAGATTACATTGATGCAAATTCTTTGCAAATCCTGGTGGCTGGAGGCTGAAGACAGGCAGCATCAGAACAGAAGCAAGATGGGCATTTAGAAACAACCCCAACACTTCAGGTTGCACTAAGAGTGATTCGCGACTGGTTCTTTGTCATTGGTCCTTAATCAGCACTGACGGTAAAGGATAAGCTGAGGCAGAAATCTACAGTTTTTAGGTGACTCTCTAGACTGTGAAAGTCCAGGACAAGATGATCACAACCACCCTCTCTGGTCCAAAATGCTGGACAGGAACCCATTGACAGTGTCAAGCGTAAAGCCTGAGGATACCTGGGTGTCCAGCTGTTACCTTGAACAGCTCTAATCCAGCCAGGATATTTATTGCCTCAGAGCATCTGTATATGCCTTCATGATCCTGTTTTGCCAAGTAAACAAAGCTGTGCTGCTGCAGCATAAGTCCTCCAACCACAGATGGTACTCATTCCCTTCTCTGCACAGTCTGCCTGTAGGCTCATCCTTTGTGAGAGCTCAGATGAGGCGTGTTGAGCAAAGATATTAGCTCTTCTCTTCTTCCCCTCTTTCTGATGACATTCTTTGAGATTACATTTGCTCTACTAGCATTGGTTGAACACTGACTGTTCACTGATATCCCTTGATTGCCCACACATTTGAAATTCCTCTTCTGATCCCCTGAACCTACCAATGTGCAGTTGGTACTATTGCATTTCACTCACCCTGTCATTCAGTTTACTGCTCCATTCCCCTAAAATATCTGGGGTTTGGGTGACATTTCCATCCTCTTTCTTTCAAATGAGGCTCCTCCACTTTATTAGCTAAATAACTCCTTAGCACTTGTACACTCTCTGTGCCATTAATGACAAATGACAAATGGCAAATGACAAATTATATTTGAAGACTCATAGATTCATAGAATGGTTTAGGTTGGAAGAGACCTTAAAGATTATCTAGTTCCAACCTGCCTGCCATGAACAGGGACACCACCCACTAGACCAGGTTGCTCAAGGCCCCATCCAACCTGGCCTTGAACACTTTCAGGGATGGGGTATCCACAACCTCCCTGGGCAACCTGTTTCAGTGTCTCGCCACCCTTACTGTGAAGAATTTCTTCCTGATATCTAGTCTAACCCTACCGTCTGCAAGCTTGAAACCATTACCTATGACTATGAGCCCTTGTAAACAGTGCCTCTCCAGCTTTCTTGTAGGCTCCCTTCAAATGCTGGAAGACCGCTATAAGGTCTCCCCAGCCTCCTCTTCTCCAGCCTGAACAGTCCCAACTCCCTCAGACTATCCTTACAGGACTCGTGCTTATCATTTCTCGATAGACCAGTAGAAACCCGCCAACAAAGTCCCAGTCCTCTTAGCTGAGATCACACCTACTACATCGTTCTTTTACTAATATCACCTGTCTTGTACTGATTATCTGTGTGTCAGGACCCTCAAGGTCTACCTCTTTTCCATTGTCTACAAAGTCACTTGTTAAAGCAAGATGTGAAAGTGGTTCTGTCTTTAACTTGTTATCTCATTTTGCATGAACTTTCATGCCTTTAATTATTCTCTCTGAAAAGGTGTTGCAAAATCTGGCACACCATTGAACCTGACAACGGCTGACCATTACCCAGATAATTCTTTACTCTCTCTTAAGCTTATCCTGTCTTTGTTATTGCTTACCCCCATGGCACCACAGAGGATAGTGTTGAGACAGCCTTCCCCAGAAGAAACTGCATGTCTCAGAGAGTGGGATTGGGGTTCTTCCCTGGCTCTTGGAGGAAATGGGAGCCTTGTGACTGGAAGCAGTAGTTGCAAGTGTTCCACAGTAGGGATAAGACCATTCAGTCTCCCTTCTATGCCTGATATTGCCCCTTTCTTCCCTTTCAGGCACGATCTCCTGCCTTCACAGCATTGAAAGGTATGGTGGCAGTCACTGTGCCAAGGAAAAAGGAGATGGAGGAAAAACAGAAAGAGAAGATCCAGCAAACTGAGTGTTGATGGAAGCAGTCTGCATAGGAGGATGAAACTCTGTGTGCCATGCTGCAGAGAGATGGGCGCCATGCAGGTCTCTCAGGAGGGTCTTATGATGGCATGAACATAACAGGAGGCCAAGGGGAGCTCTATACCTGGAGAGGAGGAAGCTGTGTACCAGGGCAAGATGAGACTCACCACTGCAGTGAGATGTCAGGCAGAACACATGCTTTGGAGCTATTGCGAGTATTTGAGTCAGCAGCTCTTGCCTGCTTCATTGCCACTTCTTTCTACCACCTTTTGCACCTCCTTCATGGCCTCTCTCACAGCCTTTCATTGGTGGGACATTGAAGACGGCTGGAACCCAGCTCCCCTGCAGCCCAACGGTGTTTTCTCCCCACTGCTTACTTTCTTCTCTGCTTTCCCCTCGCTGTCCTGCTCTTGCGCTCATTCAGTGGCAGAGGGGACCCAGCAGAGGACCGCAGATTACACATTTTGAGCATTTCATTTTATTAGAAACTCATTTTAGAACCTAAAATAAACCTGTCTGGCAAAAAGAAAACACTAGCCCCTGTGTGTGCAATTGCAACTATTGACCGTGCTAGGTGTACCTCTGCCTAAGCAGCTTCTAAGGACCTTGCTGCCTTCTTTTTCAGTTCTGTTTTACTGAAGTTGCCTGTTCATTTTTGACATTTTCACAATGGGGAAGGGGAAAGTACAAGCCACTAGAGAAGAAAGAATCACAGCTTCAGTCTCTCCTTTTTGCTGTGCTTCAGAATATTTTCTTTGTTCGCTTATCTGGCTATCCCTGTCTGCTCATTCAATTCTTCCTTTAGTCCTCACGTTTTCCTGGTAGATCTTTGGTTGATGTTAGAGCTCTCTTTTATTTTCCCCTGCCTAAGAATATACTTAGAAATTTAACTGTAAGCCTGCCTTCTCAAGACGTGTGTGTTTCAGTGTGTTTCAGTTTCATGTAGTCAGAGAATATTCTTCACTTCCTTCCTGAACAGCCATAGAGGAGTACAGTACTGCTCTTGAACAGTCATTGCATGTCATCCTAGAAGAAAGACTCACTAGTAAAGAGAGTCACACATGCAGTTTCTCCATATGGGTCCCCAGGCTGTGGCTGCTCAAGGAGGTGGTGGTACAAAAATTAAGCTCTGAATGTTTAGGATGGAAGATTCTCTTGTCTTGAGGGCTTCACTACCAGGCTGTTTTTTCATTATTTCAGCAGGCACATAAAAAGGCCTTCTTGCTGTCTGGCTCTCACCTTCCCCTACTAAGAGGTTCATACACACAGGTAATGAATGTGTTCTGTGATCCTCAGACTGCAAATAGTGGAGCAGTCCCAACTAAAACACTCTGAGGAGCATGTCTGAACTACACTGCTCTTTAGCTACTCAGCTAGCCATATATTTTACTGAAAATGATACCCATTTCTCCACTGAGTCCTAGAGAATTGTAACAGAGGTGTGAGGTAGACTTGTCTGCCTCATCTGTTCCATGCAATTTCAGACAGATGCTGAAGCAGAACCAACATAAGGCAGAACCATCCAGACTGGTATTAGACATCTTCCTAAGCAAATAATAATGCTGCAATTTTTTTCAGGTTGGAGTGATCTGTCTATCTTAGCTTCCTCTCTCTGTCAGATGCTTTGGAGATAGAGAAAAGGTGGGTTAGACTCAGCTGGGCTAAGGGGCAATACAATATTCAGCAGGACCACATCATATTGTCTCAGTGCCTGACAGTAGTTTGCTCTCTCTTCTCAAACATAATGAGATGCTCTCTCCCATAGGTAATACTTTTAGCATTGCCTGTTACCAGCCTGGATGTTTTCAATTGCTCAAATTTGTGTCCAGTCTGTCTTTAAATCTCACTGTTTTCATGTACTTTCTGACTTCCTGTGGCAACCAGTCCTCAGGTGTGTTTATTCACCACATGAAAAGTGTTCCTCTTACCAGTTCTGAATTCAAAACTTTGTTTTCATCATCTGTTTCCTTTTCTCCTCTCCTAAAGTCTTGAAGAAGGACTCCTGACCTACTGTCTCTTGGCCAGTCATTATTCTACTTCCTTTTATCACATCCCATTTTTTTATTTCCCCATCCCCACCTGACTCGTTGCCTTTCAAGTACAAATCCCAGATTCTGGGGACTTTCACACTGACAGTTTACTTAGGCCCATCTCTATGCATGGTCAACTCTCCTGGGATCCTTTGTTCTGAAAAGAAGGCAGCAGCCTGTTAGGGGAGCAGTGGAGCTTACATGGAGGCACATGCCTTTCTCCGCATTAATTCCTTCCTGACCTTCATGGCTCCTGATGTCTTGTCTGCTCTTCTGACTGTAGCTCTCCACTGAACAACACTGAGCTTGCACCGAGCTGTTCACTGTGTCCTTAGTGAAATGCCTGTCATGATACTCAGGGCTCTTGCCTGACCTGGTACAGTTACAGTAAGCCAAAGTATTTATGCAGTTTACATTTTCCCTCTAGCTACAAGACTGATAACAGTGATGCTCAATTGCCTTCCAATTGCTGATGGGCACGGCTTTCTTACATGTCTCCAAAACTCATCTTTCGTGTCCTGACAAATTTAAATAGCTTCATGTTATCTACATACTTGGGCTTCTTGTTGTTTACCTCCTCAAAAAGTAGTAATTCATGTCTTAACCCAGATACTTCTAGGCCCCACTGTTGCCTCTGATGAAAATTGGCAGTTTAATCTTCCTCTTCAAATCCCATCCCAGTATCAGGTGCACATCAGAGCCATCCTATTCATCCCCATGCATCCCTCATCATCCATTTCCCTGGTTAGCCCTGTGGCTCCAAGGGGACAAGAAGAATGTGAAATGCAAGCTGAGCACTGGATTATTTACTGTACTCTTGCTTCATGTATCTTCACCAAGAACTGATGAAACTTGAAGCCAGTTTGAACAGAGGCATTCACACAACTATGTACAGTTACATTGCAAGACTTAGGTATGCAGTAGGCACCTCCACAATCATTATAATACCTGTAGCATGTCCTGAAAATACTTTCTTTGCGATAGAGAGGACAAGGGTGGCTGAGATGTTTCACTTGTGTAGGTTAAGGCAACACTATCTACAAAGGCTCAGACATGGCTGTGTAAAATACAAATACAAATTCCACCAGCTCTGAAGTGCTGAGAATATCTGAAGCTTCACTGATTTTGCAGTCTTGCTTTTGTAACCAGCAGAGCATTTCACACAGATGATCATTACTGACAAAATACAGATACTAACAAAAGTGACAAGGAGGACAACCATTGAGTTGCTTTGTTTGATAGACCTCAAGGAATAATGCTTGAAAGCCAGCCACCACCAATGAAGAAATAGCTCCCTGTGGCTGCAGGAAGCTTTATCTCCCAAATGCTGCAGTAGAAAGAATGGATCAGAGCAACACTAGGAAGCAGGAAAATATTCCTGAAACAAGATTGCACAAGGAAAATCAGTAGAGTTGAAGTGGAAGTACCAAGAGTCTGTATAATAAAATGAAAAAATCTGGAAATCTGTCTGAAGTGGAGTCAGTAAGTAGAAACACCAAATAAAGCAAATGACAAATGAGGGAAAGAGACTTGATGCTTCTCCATGAGGATACTGCTACAGGTGGAAAAATCACATAAATATTTTCAATGTACCAGAAGCAGAAATCTGAGAAAAACACGGGAAATCCAGTGGATCCCCTCTTGGCAGAGAGAGGTGGTTAAGAAAGCCAAAGAAAGTGTTATACGTGCAAATTTCTTTGCATCTAACTTCTCCACAAGGAATGCAAAGAAGAACTTTAACCCCAAATTAGTCTTTTTGGATTAAAAAAAAAGACTGTCACTATCACTAAAAAAATCATAACTAGGTTCAGATGTTCTGCATCCAAGACTTTTGAGGGATTTCAAGTGATAGGCTAAGTGTGTGCTAGCAAATAGCGTAATCTGATGAAGAAGCAACTAGAAACAACACTTTTTTGTAGTCTTCATACATACTGCACAGCCTTTTAAAAACAATGAAAAATTAGAACAAGATCTTGAATTATCTAGGCCACTAAGGCATACTGAGTTTTATACCTGCATGGCAAATTGGTAGGTACAGTATCAGCAGCTATTCTGATGAAAAAAAAAAAAAGGCAAGATTAATAATTTAACAAAAGCCCCTATGCCTTACTACTCTGGATTTCTTCAACGCTTGCACGCACAACGAATAAAACCAGAATACCTAGAGTCCTTCAATTTGCTTTCCAAAGGTTACTTCAAATCAAGCTCCTTATGAGTATGCTTTTGTTGTAGGCATACCTTGTGCCACTCACCGAGATCCAAGGCATCTGGGACAGTCATTATGTAATTGTTGACTTGATAATGCTCAAGAGCTTCTTCTCCTGAGTTTCCACCTTGCTAGTCTGCCAGTTCAATGCAACTCACTCCAAAAGCTGTTGCACAGGATACTCTGAAATGGTTGTCACTCCCACCCAAAGGGATGAGTTTCAGTTCATGCAATAAGAGGATATAGGACACATTCAGGGACTTAGGACACAATTTGTGCCTAGGAAAGATGGAAGGAGGTGACACACAAGGGCAGCTTTTGGAAGCACCTGTTAATTCTCATCGAAGTTTCTCATGCTCCTCTTCTTTTACAAACACTCCTCTTCCTCTCATGTCACTACGTCAGCATCTCCCTTTTTTAATGGAAAACGACACAGGTTTTTGAATCGAGGAGGAGGCACCAGCAGACTTGCTAACAAGCTTTGGGCGCTGGCAGGAGCTCAGGACCCTCTGATCAGCCAGTCCCTAGACCTTTGAAACATCATGCCCGGGTGAGCGCAGGTGCCCAGAGCTCCACAAAGGGTCCCCTTGCCTGCCCCAATGTTCGGCCTCAGGCATCACCCCCAGCCCCGAAGTCCCGGCTACCAGATGGGGAGCCTTGCGCTTCCAGCATAAATCAAGTTTGGTCCGAGCTGGGGCTGGCCGGCCCTCGGGCATCGCCGAGGGCTGGGTTCTGCTGCTCCTTCCCTGGCACAAGGCGCCTCTGCTCCTTCGCCCGGGTTCGTGCCGCCATCTAGTGCCCACGCCCGACGGACGCTATCAGGTATACCCATCATTTGTTCCTTTTGTGCTGCGGACACCCGGGTCGCACCTCTTCCATGACCAGTTAATACACCCAGGTCCTTCTCTCCCGTTGTTTTTTGCTAAGGAAGTTAAAGCAAAAATTCTTATGATTACTACTTTGAAGCGTGTGCATCCCACTTTAATGCTCCAAGACACAAGCTGCTTCCAGTGCAGTATTCCAGACTCTCTGCACCGATGCAACCTCTCCAGTTGTGCATCATAACAAATATTGTCACCAACTTCTCACCCTTGCTTTTGCCAAAGTTACGAATAGTAAGATACTAAGTAATATTCATCCCATACAAATCCTTCAAAACTCCCCCAGCAACCTCTCTCCTGCCTGTTGCATTTCTGACACATCTTTAACATTGGCTGGGTATTGTTTAATCTCATTTTAGCCCCCATCACTTTTGGCGGCACACCTTTGCAGTTGGTAATTTTTGGACGATCCCTTTCTATATTAGAGAGACTCTTGATGCCAGGGAGCTTGAGATTAAGGATGAGAGCCTATGGGTGAAGATCAGAGGGGCAACCAACAAGGCAGACATCATGGCTGGAGTCTGCTATAGGCTACCTGACCAGGAGGATGAGGTTGACCTATTGTTTTTTAAGCAGCTAGAGATTGTCTCAAGATCGGCTGCCCTAGCTCTTGTAGGAGACTTTAATCTGCCTGATATCTGCTGGGAACTTAACACGGCAGAGAGGAGGCAGTCTAGAAGGTTCTTAGAGTGTATTGAAGATTGCTTTTTGTCGCAGTTGGTGAGTGAGCCTACCAGGGGCGAGGCTGTGCTTGACCTGCTGTTTATGAATAGAGAAGGGCTAGTGGATGATGTCATGGTCGGAGGCTGCCTGGGGTGCAGTGACCATGAGATCATAGAGTTTTTAACAGGTAGTGTAACGAGGAAGGGCATGAACAAAACCTCCACGCTAGACTTCAGGAGGGCAAACTTTGAATTATTTAAGGGATTAATTAGGAAAATACCCTGGGAAATAGTCCTTAACAGCAAGGGGG
>WEIS01075447.1:0-16937 GCA_013389965.1 Todus mexicanus | reverse complement strand
AAGGCCTGATCAGTGCTTTTTCTTTCACATCTCATGGCACGTTATGAACCTTGGTGCTGTGTCTGTCTGTCCCTGCTCCTCCAAAGCCTGATTGTGTCTTGTAGCCCCATCCTCCAGACAAAGGGGCAAGTCACTGCCACGAGGAGAAGAGTGGGTGGCACACAGATGCAATCTCAGCCATGTCGGGCTCAGTGGGTTTCCGCTATCTTGACTGAGGCTGGGATTCAGAGAGAGAGAGACCAAATGTGGGTGAAAAACCACAAAAGCCCCCTCCTCCACTCTACAGAGAAGGGAAACAGCTGAGATTCAGTAGTAGTACAGATTATCTAGGAGTAATCTTCTGTTGGTTTTACACAGCAAGGTCTTGGTAGCAGAAGGGCTGCATGGATGACTTCTGTGAGATGTGAGCAGGAGTTGGCCTCATGTCAGCCAGAGCCCTGTCTAGCCAGCCCCAAAACAGACCCACCGAAGGCCAAGTTGTGCCAATGAGCCATGCTGGTGGTGCCTCCGTGATAACATATTTAAGAAAAGTTAAAAAAACTTCCCAGATACTGTGAGAGAGGAGTGAGAAATTGTGAGACAAACAGCCCTTCAGGCACCAAGATTGGTGAAGAAGGAGAGGGAGGAAGTGCTCCATCCAAGCATTGGAACAAAGATGCCCTGCAGCCTCTAGGGAAGACCATGGTGATGCAGGTTGTGTAGAGGTCCATGTCAGAGCAGATATCCATACTGCGGTCCCTGGAGAGTCTGTGCTGGAGCAGGCTCCTGGCAGGACCTGTGGCTTGTGAAGAGGAGTCCATGCTGGAACAGGGTTTCTGTCAGGAGCTGTGGCCCATGGAGGAACCATGAACATGAAGAAGGACCATGGGAAGGACCTGCGTTGGAGCACTTCATGAAGGACCCATGGTGAAGCAGGGGAATAACATAAGCAGGAGAGAGCAGCAGAGACAAAACGCTATGAATTGACCACAGCCCCCACTACCTGTCCTCCTGTGACTCTTGGAGGAAGGAAGGAGAGGCAGAAGTGTCAGGCATGAAGTTGAATCTGAGAAGAAAAGGCAGGTAGAGCAAGGTGGGTTTAGTTTTGTTTTAACTTCTTACTATCCTAATCTGGTTTTAATTTGCCATAAATTAATCTATCCCAAGTGAAGTCTGCTTTGCCCATGGTGGTAACTGGTGAGCAATCACCTTGTCCTTATCTTGACCCATGAGGTTTTTTTCATCTTATCTTCTCCCGCAGCCTTGCTCCTCAGAGGGGGATCAAGAGAGAGGCTGGGTGGGCAACTGGTTANAAGACTTTGTCCTCAATCCTGAAATTAGTATTGAGGTTCATTTCTCACAGCTCTAACACAAGGTCAGATTATGATGCTGGATAAGCCCCACTTTTCCCACAGGTGCATTACAGCCTCTGCCCCAGTGAGATGAGAAACAGACTCGCATAGAATTTTTTAAAAAAACAGTTGAATATTTATCATAAATACTACATTCAGAGGAGAGCCTGTCTGGATAATATTATTCATCCCTCCTGGATTTTGATGTTTAATTAATGCTTGCAAAGTGCTTTGAGATGCTTAGATGAAAGTGATACAAACATGTCACTGTACACTGTGACTTTTGGTCCCAGAGGTACCTGTTCACCACACAGCTGTAGCAGATCTGAGAGATGAGGGTCCCTCCTGAATCCCTTCCCTGGGGTAAGAATGGGAATGTGTGGAGGTCAAGCTTTGTCACCTCAGACCCACAACCCTGCTTCTCTTTGCAACTCTACAGCAAGTTCAAGTGCATTCTGGAAGCTTTACCTCTTCAGGAAATACTATTTCTGATAGTTATTTGCAGTGACACAAGTCAACTGTTTAAAAACAAGCCAGTGGTTCTGCATTACAGCATGGTGGGGAGACAAAAACTCAAGCCGCAATCTGTGCAAAGTGAGGCATCAGCTCAATGTCCTAGAGTCCCAGGCTCCAAGACACCAGGATCTTATAATCCCAACATGACCTCTTAGCTCTGTTTTTCCCAGGACAGCCCCTCTCTGGCAGCTAGGGATGACCAGAAGGAACATTTCTATTTGGAGGCATGTGAGAATGTTTAGAATATACTGATATTATGGGGTAAGGTTCTCACAGGATAGCTGTGTGTGATAGCTGTGAATAGGCCTTTCACAGGCTCTGGACACTTGCAAAACAGGTGCCCATTCTACCCCATCCCATCTTGTTCTGTCCCACAACCTGTATCCCACACCAGGAAGTTCCTGTCTCATGCAGGGCAATCTTTTCCTTTGATGGGATGGCTTCGTCTTTCTCCAAAATCAATGGAGCAGCTGTTCTACTCAAGGCCTGATCAGTGCTTTTTCTTTCACATCTCATGGCACGTTATGAACCTTGGTGCTGTGTCTGTCTGTCCCTGCTCCTCCAAAGCCTGATTGTGTCTTGTAGCCCCATCCTCCAGACAAAGGGGCAAGTCACTGCCACGAGGAGAAGAGTGGGTGGCACACAGATGCAATCTCAGCCATGTCGGGCTCAGTGGGTTTCCGCTATCTTGACTGAGGCTGGGATTCAGAGAGAGAGAGACCAAATGTGGGTGAAAAACCACAAAAGCCCCCTCCTCCACTCTACAGAGAAGGGAAACAGCTGAGATTCAGTAGTAGTACAGATTATCTAGGAGTAATCTTCTGTTGGTTTTACACAGCAAGGTCTTGGTAGCAGAAGGGCTGCATGGATGACTTCTGTGAGATGTGAGCAGGAGTTGGCCTCATGTCAGCCAGAGCCCTGTCTAGCCAGCCCCAAAACAGACCCACCGAAGGCCAAGTTGTGCCAATGAGCCATGCTGGTGGTGCCTCCGTGATAACATATTTAAGAAAAGTTAAAAAAACTTCCCAGATACTGTGAGAGAGGAGTGAGAAATTGTGAGACAAACAGCCCTTCAGGCACCAAGATTGGTGAAGAAGGAGAGGGAGGAAGTGCTCCATCCAAGCATTGGAACAAAGATGCCCTGCAGCCTCTAGGGAAGACCATGGTGATGCAGGTTGTGTAGAGGTCCATGTCAGAGCAGATATCCATACTGCGGTCCCTGGAGAGTCTGTGCTGGAGCAGGCTCCTGGCAGGACCTGTGGCTTGTGAAGAGGAGTCCATGCTGGAACAGGGTTTCTGTCAGGAGCTGTGGCCCACGGAGGAACCATGAACATGAAGAAGGACCATGGGAAGGACCTGCGTTGGAGCACTTCATGAAGGACCCATGGTGAAGCAGGGGAATAATATAAGCAGGAGGGAGCAGCAGAGACATAACGCTATGAATTGACCACAGCCCCCACTACCTGTCCTCCTGTGACTCTTGGAGGAAGGAAGGAGAGGCAGAAGTGTCAGGCATGAAGTTGAATCTGAGAAGAAAAGGCAGGTAGAGCAAGAGGGGTTTAGTTTTGTTTTAACTTCTTACTATCCTAATCTGGTTTTAATTTGCCATAAATTAATCTATCCCAAGTGAAGTCTGCTTTGCCCATGGTGGTAACTGGTGAGCAATCACCTTGTCCTTATCTTGACCCATGAGGTTTTTTTCATCTTATCTTCTCCCGCAGCCTTGCTCCTCAGAGGGGGATCAAGAGAGAGGCTGGGTGGGCAACTGGTTACCAGCCAAGGTCAACCCACCACTCCTATAAAGAAAATATTCTCTCATCTCACTCCAAATCTCAGCCACACTTCACAGGCAGGTGCCTCTAACATATCATCATGGATCCCCTCTTCCTCTGTTATTAACCCTGTGCAACCCCTAGTATCAGGTCCTTGGCCCACTCCCCAGAGATACTTTCTCTTAGGAGTGATGCAGGAGGTAGGCTGGGAAATGGAGGTTGGCTTGTTCTTACAGAGTATCATGATGTAGACTGGGTCCATATCTGCTTAGTAAATGTGTTGATTTGCAAGCTTTTTCAGTTGAGCAGAACTGGTTTCCAACCATTTGCTTTTAAGTTTCAGCCCTGTCACAGCCTCCCATCAGTTTTCATATGGCCAATAGGCTCTCTCTGTTTTACATTCTTTCTCCCCAGGCGCTGTAATACATCACCTTCCGTTATGGTCTCCATTTCTGTTCACACCCGGAGTCAAAATCACATGCATTTGGAAAACCACCACATACCTAGAGAAGTTGGTGGATGTCAGCAGAACCTGGACTTGACAGCAAGACCTTGCTGACGCTCCACCTGGAGAGGAGGAGACATCAAGGCCAACGTCTGTTGATCTGCTTTCTGAACATCAAGTTAGTTCTGCTTTTGTTTCAGCTGTAGCTGGGTGAGATCAATTACGGCAGGTGACAAACACAAGGAGACGGAGACGCAGAGGCAGAGAGGAAGAAAAGGAGGTACGGAAACTTTCTTTTCTCTTTCTTTCTTTGAGAAAAGAGGCCGATCTGTTTTCATTTTTTTCATGTTGTGAACTTTACTATTCCACACAAGTTGCTGTTTTGGCATGGATGGATTAGTTTTGTCCTACTTAAAAGTCTGATGTAAAACTGTCTTTAACCTTTGACTTGATAATACCTCTGGCTATGCAATTCCCTGAGGCCTTTTTAACTAAGAAGTGTTTATCTCCCTGGGAAAAAAAAAAAAAAAAAAAAAAAAGGAGCTATGAAAAGCTCAACTGCCTCAGAGCCTGAGGATCTCACAGATCTTTTAAATCCACATATAGGCAAAAATGTCCATTATGAGGGCCTGTCACTGGTGACCATATTTCCCCATGGAAATCCACTGGGGAGCAGCCCTCCACTAATGGCCATTTGCTATCACCTTCTCCACATGCCCTCCAGGAAGAGGAACTTTATTCTAAAAAAAGCATGAAAAATAAGGAGATGGCGTTCTCTTGTTAACAAGGAATATCTGATCATATCTGTACATGCTGAGACCGCAGGGGTCTGTTCTGCTAATCCAGGCTGATCGGCTCACTGCCTGACCCTGGCTGCCGATCGAGCCTGACCCACTATGTCAGGGCTGAGCAAGCAGGATTTCTTGGGGAAAGAGGGACCTTTTCAAATTAAGGACACTAGAAAAGAGACTTGTCTTCTCCTTCCATAGGCTACTGCACTGCTGAAAATGGGAGTTTCATTTCTGGTCGTATTTTGCTCAACATCTGTCAGCCACCTCAGATATTCCTTTATGTGATGCATTAAGGTTGAGCTCAGGTTACTACTTAATGTTCTCCAGTATAAACTAAACAGTCCTCTTAAATCCCTTGTGCACATTAGCCCCAAATCTATTAGGAGAATTTTCCTTTATCCTCCCCAGTGTTTCACAAACATGGCTGCCAAAGTTGCTTGCAGCATGGCAGGGCTCACCTTCATCTAAATCGAGCATCCGTTCCATTCCTGCTTGTGGTTCTCGGGTGCCCAGGAATGGTGCCCATCCCATCTGCTGCAGCCTCACACAGAGGCCATATATTCACCAGGGAAAAAGTAAGGAGGGATGTATTTTTGTTCTGAATGGGCAGATATATGCCATTTTTCTGTGCTGATCTTATGAGTATGTATATTGACCCTTTTCCTGTGTGGGCTGCAGATCAAGTAAACTGCGTGATAAGGTCCGGTTGTTCCTATTTTGGCAGCTGCATTAATGATACCTGAACATCATGTCAAGTATGCACATGCCTTGGGAGGACAATTGAGGGCCTGCCCTCAGAAGACATTTCAGTGCCTTTGCTAGCCACAGCCTCCAATGGCTTTAGAAAGTCACCCCTGGGGTGCAGTTGTGAACTGCAGGATTAACGATGGCTTCCAGCACCAAAAAGAGGAAGGTTAGGACAAAAGAAGAGGGCCTAGATGGAGGAGGGAAAGCTCAGAAAGCAAGTGCTGAAATGTTTGAGCCAAAGGCAGGGTCTTGTCTTACCCTTAAGCTACTAGAGGGGTTAGAGCACGTAGGGAGCAGCCGAAGCTACAGAGATGGGGATGCTTCTTGCGTCCTCCACATGGTTCCAGGCAAAAGTCTTGACCAGGAAGACTTTAAGGCTGAAAAATGCTCAGCTGGTGCTGACATGGTGGTCCTGCTGCCCTGCCTCATCCCGAGGCGGGACTTCTCTCTGAAGAGATAAGCAGCTTTCACTCGTTGGCCCTGCAGATCCTGCTCCAGAAACTGCCTCTCAGAGCAGCTCCAAAGGGCCGCAGCTGCTCTCAGATGAATGGCCAGAGGTGCTCAAGGGGAAATTGAGGCAGGGTCAGACAGCCTAGACAGTGAGGCTCATGAAATGACCTTCACTGCTATCACCTCTTTGGTCTCTGGCATCTATTTTTGTTGCATTTGGTCTCTTACCCCCCCTGCTGCTCACATATGTTTGCTTTAATGTTAATAGGTAATTTCAAGGAAACTGCTATTCTGTAAAAAAGCCAGATCAGCTTTTCTTTAGATGTTTAAACTGAGAAAAAGAGAAGTGATCCTCTGTAATGCAGAGCCCCAAAGCCAAGCCAAACTGATGTGCACGGCCCAGAGGCAGCTGCATCCCTTAGCTCTTGCCTGGCAGCCACAGCAAGGGGAAATACAGTGCAGCAGCAGAGTCTGAGGTGCGGAGCCCTTGCGCAGATGGATGGCAGGCAAGCCTCCCCATCTCAGCAGAGCAAGGTGCTGCCAGATCAAAACCACAGCCACAAGCAAGAGCGAGAGAAGAAAAAAACAACAAAAAACAAAACCCCACGCTGCACAANCATCCCTGGTAGTAGCTTGGGAGAGCAAGAGCTGTCCCGAGCCAAAAATGTGTCACGAAATGTTCTTGCAATTTAACGTGACTGACAAGTGTGTTTCAGTGTCTGAAGACATTCTCTGACACCACTTATTTTATTAATACCACCATAAGATACACGTGGATTGCCTGTAAGGAGGCAGCAGTTCTGCTACAGGCATTTGCTAATGAGAGTGGCTTGCTCAGTTAACATAGCAGAGCCTTGCTCACCAAGATCTGTGAACAACAGAGTAGCATCACCTGTGATCTGTCCTGAAGAGAATCAGAAGGAGACAGAAAGGCAAGGGGAAAATATGAAGTAGCATATATGAGAAGTAAACAGGTAGAGAGGTAAGTTGTGTGGAAAAAAAAAAAAAAAGCAAGCTGAAAGCACTGACTTCTAAGTGGTAAACATCATATTGTAGAGATCTGCCACAGAAATATTAGTGTGAATGAAGTAGGAATATAGAACATGTGAAACCATGAAAAGAAACGGAAAACCAAAGATACATCAATATGCATTTACCAAGCTGTGCAAGGTCAGCAGTTCAACAGTCCCACAGTGCTCTGTTTGTATGTTTTTGCTCAATAACCAGGTAGCAAGAAGATGAAGAGCAGACTGAAGCCATAAGATGACAGGAAAATAAAGATTTCCTGTTAAAACAAAACAATGGCATGTGACTGAGAGATTTAATCAGTTTTTACCTTTAGGTTTTATATAAAGTTTAATGAGTTAAAACATGTCAAACCCAGCACTGCCTCTGTTAATTAGTAGGTATCACTGTAGAGTAGGGGCTGATCTTTCCTGCTGGTCCCACTGGGGCAGGTGACACAGGTGTTCACAGTAGGGATCAGGTTTCTTCTGTTGTCTCAGGAATGGATCTTACTCAGGGCCCTAAGCCAGTTCTTGGTTATAGATGTTTCCTCAGAGTGAGATGCATACAGATGCCTTGTTGTTGTCCCTTTCTTTATTCTGTAGTGTAGCCCAGCAAACTGTTTGATCACTGCTACTGCATCTTGTCAGAAGTGATCTCTAATCATATGCACGGCTTCCTTTGTTTTACTACAAAACAGCTCATGCACATATTCCCTGAGGCTGGCATGGGTTTTTTGCTTTGCACAAGGCAAGTCATAAATCTTCTCTGACTGTGCCTTTTGCCATCGATTTCTCTTCTCATAGTGCACATGGCAGCTGCCTTGCTCTTGCCTCTGTACATGTGTATGTGTGTCTAGCTGTCAGGTTGTCAGTCATGCTGACCTGATTTCCATGTAAATATAGTGCTAGATGTAGTGCATCTACACTTTGATAATTTCATGTGCTCTGATCATTTAAATTACTTTAAGTATTAAATTATCTTCTAACATAATATATTGTGCTTAATATTGTCTGTAATACATATAAATATTGTATAAAATTATTCATGCCTTTCTTTTGAGTTCAATCTCATTATGACTCCAGCCTTCAGTTTATCACACTCTTGGCATGGGGAGTGCTTGCTTTTGAAGAAGTGGTTTTGCTCACTTCCCAGACTAGTCAACCTGCTTGTCTTCCTTTTTGTGATATATGCCTTGGTTTAGGGATGGAGAGCTCAGTAGTCTCCTTGTATCAGCAGCCATGGTCCTCTTGTTAGCCCACTGAGCTGCAGCTGATACCAGCACTTGGTCTCTACTACAGTCAAATACTTCATATAATTTGATAACTCACCTTAACATGATAGTTATTTCCCAGTTTCCACTTAAGGTTTCAATACCACAATGCAACATCTTCTTTCAGACCTCATTTCTTCTTTCTCCTCAGGCTTTCTGTTGAAGAAAGTCTTTCCAACAACATCAGGCTTGGTGGTTATTGAGATTTTTAAGGTAATAAATAAATAAACCATAAACAAACTGAAGAGAAAATATTAATAACTGCCTAAAAATGGCCTTAATCATAGAATCACAAAATCACACAGAGACATTTAGGTGGCAAGGCACCTCTGTACATCTCCAATCCAACCTCCTGCTCACACATGGGTTGACTCTAAAACTACAACACGTTTCTCAGAGCCTTATCCAAGAGACGTCTCCAAGAGTGGAGATGCCTGGCATCTCTTGGCATGTATTCCATGAATGCTTTTAGCATTCATTCCATGAAACGAACCACCCTTAGCAGGAAGAAATTTTTTCTTGTATCTAGTCAACAGTTGCTAGCTGCGACCTATGGCTGCTTCCTCCTGTTCCTCTCCTGTCCACATCTGAGAAGAATGTGGCTCCTTCTCCTAGGTGATATCCTTTAGATAACGGAAGAGTGAAATTACATCCCACCTTAGCTCTCTTCTCTCTGCCAAACCCAGCTCTCTGTCTCTCCCTGCTGAGTTTCCACTTCGCTGCACTGAAGAATGGTGGGTGCTGACTGGGAACTTGGGCCCGATCAGCCATTATTAACAGAGCATTTGGGTCTTCTAGGACTGCCCTTGGCAGTGACAGTATTTCCAGCCCTGCAGTTCACAGCAGGGACGGGTGTTCCTGCAGCGATGAAGTCATGTGGCATGGTGGTGAGCAACACACTTGCTGTCTTCTTGGTTCTGCATCTGGGTGAGTCTTCAGTTGAGCGAATCTTCCCAGTTCTTGCAGCCTTTTCACAAGCTTCACAACATTTAGGGTGCTTTTAGTCTCCTCCCAACTTGCTTTATAACAAACCTCACATGGTTTAGAGCAGGGTTAGTCCAGCCATGAAGCTGTGACAGATGCCTTGTTACCTTGTCTGGCCTAGCAGCTCTCTGTGGGGCTATGCAATGGAATTAGGACAGAGGGGATAGAGGTTTAGAGGGAGGCTCCCTACATCCACGTCCTGTTATTATAGAGGCAGCGTGGACAGCTCAGGCTTTGGGACTCAGCTTGTTCTCAGCCTGCCAGCTGGGCCAGGTTGTGTGGAGCATCACCATGTTTGGGGAGCTGCCCTACAGAGATGCATGAGTGGGGTTCCTGTGAAAGCCAGAATGCACACTGAGCACAGAGTGGAAAATACCACCCTCCACATGGCCTTCAGCTACCTGGGCAAAAATGTGTGTTTCTTATGCCAGATTTGCCCTTACAAATGTGATGCTACTGGTGCAGTTTGAACGCTAATGTTTGGTGGATTTTTTAGTACTCATTTTCCAAGAAAGGAAGATCACTGAATAAAGCCACGCCTGCATTTCTCAGATACTTAGCTTTAATTCCTCCGGTTGCAGAGGAAAGATTGGAAATATTTTATGCACCCTAGAACAAAAGCAAAGAAAAAGATACCAACTGTTTTTAACACCATTTATAATTTCACAGTTTAAGACAAAATCATCATTTTCTGTGGTAGAATGAGTGATTATCGAAAATCTGTACCAACAATGTTGCAGATTACCTGTGCTCTTGGAAGAATAAGTAACTTGTGGAAAACCTGCTATTAAAGTTGTGTAAACTTTTTATTCTGCACTTCTGTGGCTCTCTATTACTAGGGTCACCTGGCAAATCTGCAGGTTAGGCAGCTCTGAGAGCTTACCAGCATTAGGGAGGTAAAGACCCAAAGTCGGGGGAAGCTATGGAGCTGAAAACTGGTTGATTGATTGACTCATCAATTGATTGACTGGTGAGACAAGGGAGTGAAAATTTCAGAAATCAAGGATAATATTCCTGGTATCTAGGGAAGGGAGGAGAAATACATGCATCTTTCTGGATTGATGGGAAGTATTCACTGAGCCATCCTTCAGAAAATGAATGTATGCCTTTTTTGGTGGGTATTGAATTTCAGGTCTGATTCCCATTATGGCACAGCAAAATGAACTACAGATTGGAGTTGCAGGACACACAGTCATCCTGAACTGCAGAGGCATACCTCATGACACAGATGTGACCTGGAAGTACTATAAGACTGTTATAAGGCTGTTTAGAACTAAACAGTTAAAAGGTAAGGCTTCCAATGCATCATCCCTTCTCCCCAAAGTATGGCTGAGAAGCCTCTTCCCTCCTAATCAAGCTTATTTCTTCAAAAGGCAAAGCTACCATGAGTGATCGATCTGAGATCGACCCCAACAGTAAACATCTGAAGGTATTGGACTTAAGGATCTCTGATGCTGGCATCTATACCTGTGAATATGGCTCCTACACAGTCAGTATTTCACTGCATGTCTTTAAATGTGAGTGAGCTTTAACCCATGAGAAGAGGAGGAGGGAGGGGACAGTAGATCTCAGAGAGACATCTCTGCTGGGATTCTTTATCCAGCTGACATTTCTTCTGGCCTGGGCTGCCCTAGTTCATTTCTCCCCCATTTTCAGGGCACAAAATCTCCGTATTCTCTTTGCTGTGACATTTCTCCCTCTCACAGGAAAAGAAGATGACTTACTGGCTGTGATTTTTCTTTTTACAGTGGTTATCTCTTCAGATGGGCACTTTCTATCAAATGAAATCCCCGAGCTGACTTTAATCCAAAATTCATCCCATCCACTACCCGATCTCAATATCACATTGTTTAACAGTAACAATAATATAGTAAGACCAGAACTCTTACTAAACAAGACCCGTCAAAAATACATACTGAAGTTAAAGCAACTGGAAGCTACAGACAGTGGGACCTGGATGTGTCATGTCCATTCAAACTCTCCATTGATTAAACAGAACATCTCCTTTGATGTGAAGGTATTAGGTATGCAACAACATAAATGCAATTCACACACAGGTTTGGGAACCACTGCTCCCTCCAGCTTATGAGCTGAGCTTTTACTTTACAATAACCCAAGCAATAGTACTCCAGGGTCGATTTCCCAGGGCTTCCAACACTGCAGCTTGGGGATTGCTCTGCTGCCTGAGCTTTCTTCCACACTTGCTCACATTTTCCTCTCCAGGCTTGGTTAGGAAAAGATCCTCCTCTCCTTGGGGTCTATTCTTCCCAGCATTAGTGAGCTTGGAATCTTTGGCTCTTTAAACTTATTCTGTTTATCCTTCCTGAGGTACCTCACAGCTTTTCTCTAAGTCCTCTTTCGACTAAGGACAATGTATACCTCTCTAGATCAAGGGTAGACATGAGGAAGTGTAGCCATGGCTTTCCCTGCCCTTGTATTTCTTGTCTCCTGAATTCAGGTTTTCAGAATCCAGATTTGGAAAGAAAGTATGCAACTGTTGATAGCACTGTCATCTTGTCATGGCATCTGAACTTCCAGGAGATAAAATGGAAAGAAGGTTTCACAGGACAATTGAATTGGAAACAACAGGAAAGTATAACTGCCCATGAGCTACTTGATTTCAACATCACAGCACGAGGAGAGCAGCATGTGACAAAAAAGCCCAGCCGCTTTTGGTTAGAGATACCTGGAAGCAAACCTGAAAGTACCATAGAAGTTAAACTCCCCAAAGTCCATTTCAACCACTCTGGTCAGTATCAGTGCCAGCTGATGTACAACAGAAGATACACGCAGAGCAAGATAGAGCTGGTGGTGATGAAAGGTGAGAGAAAGAGAAGTAATCAAGACAGGAGGAGCTGCAGAAATATGGAAGATTGCTGCAAGAGTATGGGTGGACCCATCTTCCCATCCTCTCACTCAAATGTCCTTTTCTTACCTTTACAGTCTCAGCTAACCCTGTTGGGCCACTCATCAGAGGGACTGAGATGACCCTTATTTGCCAGGTCTCTAGTTTACTCCCATCCAACACCCATTTGCACTGGGAACGCGCGAATGGGACTCAAATGGACATCAAGAAGTCCAAGCAGCATGAAACGAAGGTGGAGGTGAAGGTCAACACTGCAGGGCTGTGGAACTGTCACCTCATAGAAGACAATGAGAGAAAGATCACCCTCAATTACTCTGTAGGTATGGAAATCAGCGTTAGATCCCTGTCTCCACCCAAAACCCTTAAAATTCTCTTTGTTTCTGTGTCTGAAGACTTTTCTCCTTCCACAGAGGAAGCTCCTGTTTGGACTAGCTATGTCGTAATTGGAGCAAGTATTGGAGGCAGTGTATTGGTGTTTGGCCTTGCATGCCTATGCATCACCAGTGGTATAAGCTGGCAGCAGAGAAGGGTGAGTGCCCTGGTCCCTGTCAAAGGTGAAGGGACGACAGAGTCCACAAACCATAGGAGTCTGATTTTCTGTCTGGGTAGAAAGAAGGCAGAAGAGACGAAGGGTTAATCCTTAGGCTCCAAGCAAATTGTTAGAGACGGACAGTCTGCAAATGTCAGACCGTAGTTTACTACCACTTCAGAGAAAAGCATTTGAAGCATTAACATATCCAATCATTTATCCCTTTTCTCCTGACAGCAACGGGCAAAGAGGATGGCACAAGCAAGACAATACTTGCTGGAAAACAAGACATGCCAGTGTCAACAGTAAGTGGCAACAAGGGCACCCAGAATGGACAACGACTCTGTTTTCAAGACAGATGAGAGGGATGGCCGAGTGGGGAGAAATAGAGTTTGAGCTTCCTCGGTGCTACGGTAGAGCTGCATTTCAGCTCTTACTCATGTTAAGTCATGCTAAAGAGTTATGAGCTATGTTTAATGAATTTCCTGTTATTCTCCAAACTCATGGTAGTACTGTGCTGGGAAACTTTTGAGGAGAGAGGTTTCACTTGAATTACCTTTAAGTTAAGAGCAAACCCAAGCAGGAGCTCCAGATTTCTTCGGTAGGTTGCACAGTAGATCTGGGACCTGGATATTGAGGTTGTGGAGGTGGAAGGCACCCAACCAAGTTCAAGGATGAAACTCAAATTTTAAAAATTTGTGATATCTATAACTGCTAGCACAGTGCTGGATTGCACTCTGGGAAAATTGCCAATAACCTCCTGGGAGCAAGGACAGAGAAGAGAAAGTCACAGAACTCCACGAACCACGCCCTTTCCCATATGCCCTCCTCTCACTCATGCCTTGGGTGATATGAAATACACCATCATGTCCTGGCCCTTTTCATGGGAGCAAGGATTTCTCAGCAGAAAAGCTGCTCTTTTCCAGGTCTTAAAGCTTATATTGTATCAGGCATCAGAAGCAGCTGTGTAGCAACACTGACAGCTCTTCTGTCATTTGAAGTGGAGAGCTAAGGACAGTATAAATGATTGCATGAACAAGTTTGATGAATGTATAGGTACAGAACGGGGCTTCTGCTTAATTTTCACTGGTGACAGTGGCAAACTTTGATAGTTACACCTGTTTGGTTTTTTCACTGTCACCTTGAATTCAGTGAGAATGTTTACTCGAAAATACCTCATAGCTGGGATGTATATGGGGTGAAGAGTTGGGTAGCATAACATGTCAAAAAATTCACCTTGTTTCCACCTAAAAATAAAAAATAATCCCCACAAAGAGAATATAAAGCCCATACGGCCACATCAAAAAGTAGATAAATCTGTGCCATATAAGTGCTGATACAATTGCTAAGTCTCTTTGCCAATGAAGTCACTGATTTTAACTGAAATTTAAACCACAACCATGTGGGCGCAAAAGTAACTGCACCCTCAGCTAGAGGCAAGCAGTTATTCTCTACACTAAAAGGTGGTGGGTTGGCTGGCTTCAAAGCGAAGCCTGTCACCTCTGCAATACTGGTACTCACATAATACTTTTCCCTTGCAGCCGGCTGAATAAGTAGAATTGCAGCACTGGAATCAGAAGGACTGATGAACACCTGCCAGCCCATAATGCTCTGTGAATCCATCTCCTTCTTTTTAATGTAATTCTTTAGTCTTTCACCATTCCCTAAGTCTAACGCCATGGAGGAATATTGGCTGGTCAATGGACAAGACAAGAAACCCTTAAGGGTTATGACTGACCCCCGGTTCTATGAGAGACACTGAATAGAAGATATATATATACACACACACATATATATGCTTGTATTTTCCTAATGCACTGTATGTGACCTTCTTGTGGAACCTATTTTATGTGCTTTATCTACCTGAGCTGCAACAAATTACTTCAGAGTTAGGGTTTGAATTTTTTGCAATCTGGACTAAATTTTTTCTGAGGCATTCTTGTCTAGTTCAAACTCACATTTCTCCTTTTCCTGCTAGGAAACAGAATCCTGATTCTCATTATCTCCCACTACCCTGGCTGCTATAAGCCTTCCTCAATACACCAGCCTTCTGCTCTCTGTGAAACCTCTCCATTACACTTGCCTTTCCCGGGCAGTTTGAGCCCTAGAATACTTGCCAGACTCATCCTTTAGCCTGTAATCATCGCTCTTCCTACCCCAAACAAGTGAAAACACCACAAGCAGTGGGATAGTTCAGGATAAATTTTGTAAGAAAGGCAATTCAGGATACCACTAGCCTCTAGAAATCAGAGCCTGAAGAAGTTATGACTGTTGATCTAGAAGGTAAATTTGGGAAGAGGGTTACAAAGTCATTTCCTAGTATGACAAACCAGCCTTGGACTGAGCAAGGCTACAGGGTGCAGAGAACAAATGCTTCTGACAAAGCCACCAAAACCTGTTCTCACCAAAATGACTTTGTTGGCTGAAGGAGATGGGAAGAGGGAATAAAAAGCCTAGGAAATTTAGGATGAAAATAAAAGCATGTTGCAAAGATGCCAGAATGTCCTGAAAGAAAAATACTGTTAAAATATGTATACAGAAGCCTTGTGTTTATAGAAGTTATCTCGCTGTCTGCTACCAGTTGGACAAAAACGCCCTGAGGTCCTAAAGCTGTCACTGATTGCAGTCCAGGTTTGTTTGTCTGTGATGGGCTTGCTGGGGAGAGGCAGAGAGAGGCAATGGGCTGTGGGAAGGGCTCTTCATGGCAGAGACTCTCTGGCAGGACACTCAGCGCTGGAGGACGGGGGTTTCGCTGTAGCAGTCACACTAGTCACATCATTATTGGCAGAGAAAAGACAGTTGGCAACTACAGTAGAGACAACACCTGCGAGCTGAGTGAAATCTTTACCCCCTCCCCCATCTCTCTCTGGGAATAAGGACATAGCTCTAAACAGCTGTGGTAGCAGGTGTGGGCCACCACCAGTGTCGTGTCTGCTCCTCCACCATCATCCTCATAGAAAAAGGAGTGATACAGGTGCATGCTAATGCCATTTTCCTTCCCATAGCTTGTGCTTGTGAACAAAAAACTACATTAAGTTTGGAAAAGCCTTGATTCATATCCTGGTGCATGCAATCACTCCTCCTGCTCCTGTCCTGTCCCTGAACTGCCAGCATACCTTAGGAGCCAGCTGAGGCCCATCAGTCTGCTAAACAAAGCATCATCAGTGCTTAAGGAGACATCAGTTTGGAGACTCCTATAAGGGGAAAGAAGTGCAGGGTCAGTGGTGGTCAATATAAAGATCATAAAATCACTGAATCATAGAATGCTAGCGGTTGGAAGACACCTCTGAAGATCATTGAGTCCACCCCCCCTGCCAAAGCAGGGTCACCTAGATCAGGTTGCACAGGAACATACGCACGTGGGTTTTGAAAGTTGCCACAGATGGAGACTCCACCACCTCTCTGAGCAGCCTGTTCCAGGGTTCCATCACCCTCACAGTAATGAAGTTTCTCCTCAGGTTGAGGTGAAACTTCCTGTGTTCCAGTTTGTGTCCGTTGCCCCTTGTCCTATCACTGGGCACCACTGAAAAGAGGTTGGCCCCTTCTACCTGACACCCACCCTTCGGATAACTGCAAACATTATTAAGACCTCCTCTCATTCTTCACTTCTCCAGACTAAACAGCCCCAGGTCTCTCAGCCTTTTTTCATAAGACAGATGTTCCAGCCATCCTTGTAGCCCTCCTTTGGACTCTCTAGTATTGCCCTGTCCCTCTTGAGTTGGGGAGCTCAGAACTGGATACAGTACTCCAGATGTGCTCTCACTACGGCAGAGAGGAGGGGCAGAAGAACCTCCCTTGACCTGCTGGACACACTCTTCTTAATGCACCCCAGGATACCATTGGCCTTCTTGGCCACAAGGGCACACTGCTGGCTCATAGTTAACTTGTCATCCAACAGGACTTCAAGGTCCTTCTCCATGGAGCTGCTTTCCAGCTGGTTGACCCCTAACTGGTACTGGTACATGGGTTTTTTCTTCCCCAGGTGTAGGATTCTACGCTTATCCTTGTTGAACTTCAGTAGGTTCTCCTTTGCCCAGCTCTCTAGCCTGTCCAGATCTCACAGAATGGCAGCACAGTCTTCCGGTGTATCAGCCAATCCTCCCACTTTCGTATCAACGGCAAATGCACTGAGGGTACACTCTGTCCCTTCATCCAGGTCATTGATGAAGATGTTAAACAGGACTGAACCCAGTACTGGCATCTGAGGAACATTGCTAGCTACAGGCCT
>WEIS01075446.1:0-33005 GCA_013389965.1 Todus mexicanus | reverse complement strand
AAAAAAAAAAAAAGTCATTGGAAGTCTATTAATTATAATAATACTATCCAAAAAGCTGTGAGGGCTTATTTTTGTGACATCACTCTTTGATTTCTTACTGCCTTAAATTATCCCTTTGTTGGCTGGGTGAGGGTAACAGTCATACTTTTGTCATTAAATATAAGGAGTTTTAAAGCCTGATCCACCCTAGCTCTAATTGATATTGCTTTCATTTGGCAGATAGTGACCTGATTTATAATTTAAATATGCATCATTATATGCACCTCTTCTGTATAATGAAAAAGCGAAGTTACTCTCATCTTTTCCCGCAATGTTAACATCAAGGAAAAGTATCTTTCTTTTTTCCCTTTTATACTCAGAGCCTAATTGAAAACTGTTCATTGAATTTCAACATGATAGAAAAGTCTTTTTATCTCTCAATTTGTCCATTAGCTATTATAATTGAAGTATCTGCTACACAGCTGAATTGATATTGTTCTTGTTTAAATTCTGGATTTCTCTAAATCTTCTATGAGGCATCAACTAAAAAAATATGGGTTAGGAGACATTAGCTAACAATATTGTCTAAATGGGACATTAGACTAGCACTCCACATGTGTAAAGCTACAGAAAGTAGGAAGTCATCTAATTTTACTGGAGAACGTGTTGCATAATAATCTTAACAGCATGACCATAAGGTTTGCTAATTGCCACATCTGTTTAACAGCTGTCAGATGTTTGCCATATGCTGCCATCAATATTACAACGGAGTACATTACAGGGAGTTTTATTGTGTTCGACTGTTATTTATTTGCCACAGACATTACTACAGCCAGTGACGTCTATTTATGTTAGATCACTAATTATATTTTAAAAGCTGCATGCAAAATCCAGGCTTTTCAGCTTCCTTAGACTCCACTTATGATGATGTAACTAAGAACTTTTTTCCCTACAGGTCTCTGAACTGATTTAGAAACTTCTGTCTCTTCTTATGGTAAATAATTCTTCTGCAAAATAACTTATTTATGCTGGTTTTGAAGGATGTTTCTAAACCCAAGTTATCTTTTAATGGTGAGAACTCAAAAATAAACTTCTTTTTCAAAGAACCCACTTCACCCCATTTTTTTTCACCAGGACACGGGTCAGGGACAGAAGATGATTCAGTTTTACAGCTCAGAAGGTTGGATACCCCAATTCTAGTCCCAAATCTGCGACTGACTCACTCTGTGACCTTGATTCATTGCATGACCTTAATTCCAATTTGCCGATCTGTAAGCTAAATGCCTGCTGTACAGCTGCAATATTAAAATGCCTGTAAAAAGTAGGAAGTGATAGAGCACTATTACCATTAAAGAGTAGAAATATGGCTGATCTTTGCTGTTCTTTTAAACGTTCTTTCAGGGATTTTTTAAAAGACTCCTTTCAACTGGTCTCTGCGTTACTTTTTCGTTAAATGCAGCTACTACAGCAGTGAAATAGGAAGCAGAGATTGACAAAGTGCAGACTAGGCAAAATATGCATGATGTGATTTAATATGAGTTGATAGGTGTCACTGATCTCTATTATAAATAGACTGTGTGAATTCCATATGATGTATTATTTATCTATTGTAGATGCCTTTTTGTTTCATTAATAAACCTGGAAATCAGACGTATACATTTCCAATGATGAGGTTTTGGCAATACAAGGCATTGTGGCATTTGTCTGCAATTGCTCAATTATTTTGATGATTTTCTTCTTCTTTCTGTATAAATTATTAATGCTTGAGATGTTTGTTCAAGATTCTTCTGATTTTAGCTCATTTGTCCAGCTGAATTCTTTTTTAACTCCTCTCATTAGAGAAGATTATTGCAGTGTAAGGACTTCCACTTTGACCTGAATTCTAGCTCCTTTGAGATGTTGCACTGGCGTACACAACATAGGTGCTCCGACTTCGGTTTGTGTTCAACTGTGAGGTCTCAGAACTCTTGCATATCTCACATTAACAATGTGTTTTCAGTTTAAATCTGCCTCAAAGCAGAAACTCTTCTGCTGTTGTTCTACCCACAGTTAAAAATGTTTCGCTGGTATTTCTGTACTTGAGGAAAATAAGAAAATACATTGCTGTTTGTTTACATAGGAAAGGGCACGAGTTCTTCAAATTTCTGAAAAGAACAGTAAGCAGCAGCTAATGCCTTCCATTTACTCTTCATGGAGATGCTCAAGCAAAAATATCTTGGGAGACATTAAAGAGCAAAGAGTTTAAAATGAAAGGCAAAGCTGGGGGATGCTCCAGGAGCCACGTTGTCAAGCCTCAGAGTCCTCTGACATGGGCAAGGATGATGGGGGGTCACTGGAGGAGGGCAATGGGGCTGCGAGGTCAAACAACATTTGCCTAGAGGAGAAGTAGGTGCTCAGCTCCCATGAGAAATCAAACTGCCTTGCAAGAACCTCTCCATCAGTAATCTAAAATTTGTCTGCCTTCTGCATTTGATCTCCTTATTTTCTTCTTATATGCTTTTTTAATGCTGTTTGTAGCCATTTCAATTATGTGATTTCCTTATCTATATACCATTGAGAATACTGTACGAGACTTTATAAACAGCTACTAAGTTTATCTGCCTGTCATTTGGTTTTCATTATGCAAGATAACAATCTTTCTCATATCTTATAAGAAGATATAATGTGATTGTTTCTAAATGGGGAGGGGGAAAAAAGTCAAGTCTGCGTTATCCTTAGCCTCACAGTATTTGTGTCAGCACAATCTCCAACATTTTTCCTTGCTGTGGTCCAGGAAGAATTATCTCTCTAGTTTTTTTTGTATTTGCTGCTATCTCCTTTTTTTCTCCATTTTAGACACAGCGAGTTTCTTATCTGGAGCATGGTTATGTGGCCACAGATTTGCCTATATTCAGTCTGATCATTCCTAACTGTTTCATGGGGCTCATGCACTGAAGGGAAGGATGAGAGGCAATTGTCAACAGTTCGCTGTATTAAATATGGATAGATATTATTCATGTAATTTGACAGTTCTTGACTTTCAGCTGTATAATGACAGTGAAACGGTAGGAATTTCAGCAGCCGAACTTCTGTCTTACTTCAAGATAAGCTTATCAACTGTAGCCTGAATCCATTCAACTCATAAGCAGATCAAAACTCATGTCATGCTGAACTGCTGTGCTGATTCCTGCTTCCTACTATTGCTTTACATGTCCATATGGTCTTAGTTGTTTGCCATCTTACAGTTATTTTGCAAGGTTTTTAGGAGACAGACTGTCTCTTGTATTTGTTCAGCACCTTGTACAGTGAAGCCCTGGATCCTGCCTAATGCCACCAAATGCTCATGGAACATAAATAACACGTAATGAAGTGATAATAGGTGACGGTCAGCCCTTGCATTTTTTTCTCTCTTCATCAGTTATGCACTTGATCTATGAAGAGTAGCTGCTTTGCTTGGCTTCCTATTTAACATGAAAAAAATGCCCTGAGGTTTCTCTTGTGCTATTTATCCCAGAGATTCAGAGGAACCTCTGAACAATATGCAGGAATCATGTATATCATTTGGGTGCTCCCATCACACAGCATGGTGTGGCAGCTGCAGACTAAACAATGTCTTTAGGTTAAGGATTGATCAAGTGTCTGTAGAATTTCCATGCTCCCTTACATGCTTTCTAGATTACAGCACTGTTTCCAAACTGGTGGGATTCAGGCGGGGGTGCAGGGAGGGAGGGAAGAACAGTGGATTTGGAAAACTTCTGCTAGTTGAATGTTCAATTTTTTTAAAAAAAAAAAAAAGAAAAAGAAAGGAAATGTGAAATCTCTCTTTATGCATCTCATTCATTTTCTTCTCTGCTAGTTCACTGGATTTTGATCTTACGGGGGCTGTAAACTTCCTCAGTCAAGGTTATCTTTCTGTTTCTGCTTGTACAATGAAGAGCATAAAAACATATAAAAATGTGCAAATGTTGCCACAGGCTGGTGCCCTGTCTTCAGCTGGACCTTGTCCACCCACAGTTGTGTCCAGTATCCTCCCTCTAGTTGGTAAATATGGTATACTAAAGAAAGTCAATCTCTACATGCTTCCTCAGAATATTTCAAGTAATTTATGTCTATCAGATCTTTGTTGATATATTTTTCTTCTCTGAATTTGGTCGCTATTGGAGTACACTTTTAAGCAGTGGTAAAAAAAAAATATTGCTATCAGAATAATGGAAGATACAGAAGTTTTATGATTTCTTAACAGTAGGAAACTCTTTGCTTATTTGACTTTTCAATATAATGTGTTGGTAGAAATATGACTTCAGGTTTCAGAATTAAATGCATGCCTCAGTGGCTCAGTTTATGCATTCATAATTATATTTACAATTAGAAATAATGTAATCAGGAATGGAATTTTTTTTTAGTGGCTGAGTGCACAAAATGAGTTGGCGAGAAAATGTCATTTTAAGCCATGCTTTCTTCCCCACAATTTAGGATCATTTAAGCTTCATCTCTGACATACAATATGAAATTATAGGCTAATGAAGTCCATATGGGACAGTGTTACAGCTCAGGACTGCTGGGTCCCTCACTAGATTCCCTTTCGCACAGCACTAGATTCCCAGCTTGCACCAAAAGCTGCGGACACAATAACAGGACATAAAATCATTGTGGTGACTCTGCACAGTTATACCATCCAAAGGTTTCCTGTAAATATTTTAATTCTTTTATAACAGAAAAGTGAAGCTTTAAATGGAAAAGCAGATGGGGACAGGATGCACGGCATCATGTAATTGAGGATTCATGTGCCCTGCTAGGCAGGGTTAATGGGCATTGCCCTGCAGTACACCGGCTCCTGTGAATCCTTGAAATGTCAAAGTGGTACAAAACAAGATTGTGAACCAGGTCCTTCTGGTGTTAAACAGAGGCTGCAGGGCAGCTCTGAACCCAAATGCATAATTTGTAGACACAGGATGTCATTTACAATTGCTTACCTCTCATTAAAACTGATCAGAACAGCTTTCTGTGAAAAATTGATTTTTTAATTGGAAAAGTTAAATCTGTGAACCTACTTTATTTTTCCTTGAAAAGCTGGAAACATTTCGCTGGGAACTGATAATGTCCTTGTTTGATGAGAGTTTCAAAAGTACTGAATGACCTTTTTTCCTTCAGTCTTTGGCCAAAATTAGCAATAAAAAATATTTGTTTGCACGCTTTGCACAGTGACTTTTGCTAGAAAAGCAATTTTCCATCAAACAAATTTCAAGGGATGTTTTCACTTGCCAGATTGAGAAGCACATTAATGCTGGGATGCAAACAGGAGGGCAGGCTCTTAGAGTGAGTTTCCACACTTCTCATGATACTTTTCAACAGCACTGTCACCAGCAGCACAAGGTGCAGCAATGTCAGTTTTAATTAAAACCTTTCGGTTTACCTACTGCACAGAACAGCTGCAGCATAAACTGAGAAGCAAAGGCACCACAACAAGCATAAGTTCAGGTTTTGTTGAACATAAATAGGCGACATTACCAATGTGAACCCCACACAAAGCTGGTTCATCCCATAAATTCTAGAAAATATTGAATGCTTCTCCCCAAAATGTTCCACACACACAAAAAATGCTGATTTTCAAAGAACATCAGTTAGAAACATTTGCAGGGTTTTTTTATTTTTTTCCTCCCCCTCAAAAAGTAAAAGGCAACCAACTATTTTATGCTTAGATGTATGTGTGCGTGGCTTCTGAATCACAGCTAGATACCATTAAATAAGTAGCTCACAGGAGTTGCTGAATCTAATTCAGTAACAATTAGAATTCTAAGCTTGCTCCCCAGGCTTTCTGAAGAAAACAATACTCTTTATAGGGTGGATAGTAGCTGTTTACTTTTACTAATCACGGTCAAACTTTGAAGATGCTTAAGGTGAAGGGACTTTAGGTAACAAATTGTCACAGGTATCAAGTTCTTCTTGAATTTCAATGTGACTGAAAGACTGGCAATACAAAATCTCAAAGCTCCCTAAGTAGATGGTAACTCTCCCTCTCGCCCTAAGCTCCAGGACTGCCCCACGTGCTGCTGCTCATCCCAGCCTGACAATTTCACCTGATGCTCTGACTCAGCTGCCATTGCTCTTTTAGGATTTTCAACCTTCTTATATTTTGAAGTGGTGTAGTTCTCCAGCTCAGAAAAGCCAAGCCCAGACAAAGAGGCAAGTATGCATGCTTTGTGCTGACCATTCACACAGGACGAATCTCGCCTGGAACTGAATGCCCATTTGAGTATGTAGAGAAATGAGCTGGAGGAGCAGGTGCGATCTTGAAGGAGATAAGTTATCTCTTCTTAGCAATTTCAGACAAACCCAGGGTGGATCCTAATCTCCTTGAGGACCCATTATTAAGTAATTACTACAGGATATCACAAGCTGCTGTGTTTGATAGTCCTTCTCTTATAAATCTGAGCTGCAGCTGGGAGGGTGAGAGCAAAACTGCACTCTCAAACAGCAGCGTGAGTGGAAAGGCCACTATGGAGCAGCCAGCCTGGCCTCATGGAAGCCTCTGAGCTGCCCAGTAGAGCTGGCTGGGTGTTTCCCAACCCCTTCCTCCTAAAATCAACCAAATGAGCAAAGATGTTTTCACACAAATGCATGAACTGAAGCAGAGTAGGGAGCATTTACAAGGTTTGTCCTGTTGTACGGTGGTGGAGGTGGAGATACCCTGCAAGGGGAGCAGTGACAAGGACCTGGAAATGGCAACATCTTCTCTGGGCAGCTGGATCTGAAGAAGGACATTTGCCTCCAGCCTCACTCCCACTGCTAATCCCTTTGCCTTGATTTCCCCTTACAGGCAAAATGCACGTTACCACATTTATCTCCAAGGAGGGAAAGATTGTTAATTAGATAATGATAGTCAAGTGATTTTAAATTGAAAAATTGCTATGTCTGCTGTGCAATGTGGTTTTAGTTCTTTGCTTGTTTTTCAGAGACATTTTTTTCTTTGTGAGCATTCCCAGAAACACCCATGCAAGATGCGCTTCTCATTTTCATAAGAATTTTATTAAAACCCTAGGGAACAACAACTGTATTACCTGAAGTTACCTTGATATCATACGACACAGGTAGGAACTAGTCAAGAGATACAAAGGACCTTTGGAATTTAAACTTGTTAGGCGTCCTGCTTAATACACCTGAGCAAGAACTTATGCTGGCATCGAAGTTTTCAGAGCTAGGCTATGCTATTTAAAATGGAATTTCACACTAATGAGCCTAAAAGAAAATAGTGTGGGGAAGGAGATTTCAAAGTATACTCAGTTGTACCAGTCGTTCGGTATCAGAAGAAAGAAAGGACAAATGCAACCGAACAGCACCCTCTCCCGGACACTAATACCCATGCAAAAAGCGCTCCCAAAAATACCGATTTTGCAGCAAGTCGTTAAGAGCTATGCTGGTCCTAAAGGAGAAAGGGAGAGAAGGTAAGATGCTGAAAATAACGTTTCGCATTCCATTTTCCAAGAAAAAACATAGGAAATATTGCTCTGCTTTTACTTTTCTGTATCGTTTATATTAAGTCGTGAAAAAATGAACCGAAAGAGAGAGCCAATTTGCTTTGAAAGTAGATGCTAGTTATGAAAGGTTCATTTTCATCACAGTTTTATCATTCCTGTAAGACCTTTCAGGTAGGTCACTCAACAGATCTGGGTTAATCTTTTTTTATATCCTATAGATACTTCATTTTTAAAGCNTTTTTTCTTTTTCCCTTTTTTTCTTTTCCCACTTATAGATGTTCAGAAAATAGTTTGGGGAGCGACATTTTATTCCATATTTCTTTATGAGCAAATACATTTTATGTACTTGATAGTCTGCCTTCTTCAGGAAGATGCTCTTACGTTTCTGATTCTTAACTGAATAAATTTACTTCTTTAGTTCACGTTTCCAATGCAAATTTAAAATTTACTTTCAATGAATATGCTGCCACACTCTGAAACTCATGAAGCCTGATAATAGATGAATGAATTTGTTACAGGATTCCTGGAAAGCAAACACATATGACCATGGGGAATATTACCATGATAAAGATTTAATTGTAAAATGAAAATGAGTAACAGTGGAAGTTCAGATAGTATTTCCCTTACTGTGATTTTTTGCATGCAGATGTTATTCTAAAGGGACTTCAGATGTTTCCCCCTCCTGTTCATTACCCTGTATATGATCTTTTCAGCGCCTGAAAAAATAAAGCACCAATACCATGTAACATGAACACAAAGCTAAAGCCTTCTTTCAGCAGGATTCTAACTTACTATTATTATTATTATTATTTTGTTGTGCAGTGGGTGGTACAGAGTTTAAGAGCAGTAGCATTAAGTCGTGGTGTGAAAAAAAAATACTTTTTTAAACTATAATTATTTTACATCGGGACTGACTAGAAATCAGTAAATGGAAATTTCCAGTTGGAATATCCTCCGATGCTTTGTAGTGATATGTTTATACAGTTCAAATGAAGACTCCTTTGCACACTATTCTGGCAAAGATTTGGTGTCGTCCTTCTTTGTGTCACGGCCGAGTTAATTAAAATTTGCACACAAACAAAATATCTCGTATACTTTGTTTATCATTCTGAAAACATCAGATGTTATCTACAATAGCATAAAAAGAAATTCAACTCTCGCTCACTTGAATAATCCCACTAAACTCAGAATAAGACTCTCCTTGTAAGAAGAACCTGCAGTCGTCAGGAGGTGTAGCTCCAATGCCCAGGACATGGTATTTAGTAACTGATGTATAATTACCCAGTACAAAAGGAATTTTCTTTTTATCTCTCATCAGTTAATCTAGCTGAAGAAATCTTTTAATTTTTTAGTTTAAAAGTTGGAGAGGTTTGATCTCTAATAGCCAAGATTTAAGCAGAAGTCCTTACAGTCAGCTGACAGTAAAGGATTCTCCTTTTCCAGACCTTTGCAGAAACCATGGCTCTGTGAAGAAGAAACCAAATAAAGGTGGCTTTGTGGTATATTGATAGGCACCGCTTGTACTGAAATTCTGCTGTCTTTTTTATATGCACAGACCTCGTGAAAGATGGTAAGATTTATAGAGAAAAACTGAAGGAAGGAGATTATTTTTGGTAAGCTTTGGAGTGTATGAATTAATAAATTCTAGTTGTCCTGGCTCTTAGGAATTCCATTCTGTCTAAATTTCAGTTTTGTTTTCTCCTTTCCCTCCCCAGTAGAGTTGAACCTGGGAATAGCATCACTCAATGGCTCGTTAGTTTGATAAAGTGGCATAAGTGACTATAGCTACAATGGGTACTTCTAGCTCAGAAGCATTTATAGGTCTCAAGGGAATTCTGAAAAACACCAGAAAGTCTTTAGGTACTGAATCACAGGCAAGTATTTTGAATCTTTAATTTTTTTTATATATTCTTTTCTATGAGAATGTCAAAACTAAAATATGGAATATGCTTTTCCCACTTGGTTTCTATTACTTGTAAAGCATTCAAAAGCTTCTAGAATAAAATTATCTCTATGCCCTGCTAGGGAGCAGGCAAAACTCCACTGAGTATCAAGGGAGTCCCTCTGCTGGTGTTGCTTTCCATTTTTAACCCAAATATAATAATAAAAATGACTAAATATTAGACTGGAGCCGTACAATTTTAGATCCAGCATTTATTTGTTATCATGTTTATCCCAGCGGAGTTTTACTGTACTTTTATATTTATAAAAAAATGTGCTGAAATAGATTCCACAAATTAACTAGTTTATTTGCAGGTGTGATGTATTCATCATCATCATAATGTAAGTTTGTTTTAGAAGTTTGTTCAGATGATAGCAGCCAATTTGCATTTAAGGAAAAAAAAAAGGTAAGAATTGAAACAAATGCAAAGAGATGAGGCGCAGGAAGAAGGGAAGGTTTGGCAGAGAAAGGTTGCAAGGAAAGAAGCGAGTCACAGATAACATTTTAACACAAAAAATTACAAAGTTTCACAAAATCCAACAATTATAGAATAGTTTAGGGATACTCCAGCAAAAATTCTGAAGTTCACACAAAAAGGAAGAAAAAAAAAAAACGCAGGGGGCTTAAACATTTTCTTAAGGATAATCAGAGCCTGGTATCAGAACAGCATTTGCACGCCCAAAGCCCCTGCAGGCTGCCCGTGCACCCAACCACGGCGGTAACAGAACCAGGGAGGTCAGGGGGACACAACTGGTTGCTTGTTCTCACTTGTGGTACCACAACTCCATCCACATACACAGTGACAGAGCCACTGCCCCGCCAAGGATGCCGGGCACCAGGCAAGGGACAATTTATGCTGAGAAGCAACTGCAAATAATCAGAAATTCCCTGAGAAGCTGAATTCAATCCTGAAATAATACAGAGAACTCTTCTAATCAAAACTGTGCATTTTCCATTGTGTGACAGATTTTGAACCACAGCTGCATAGTTAACCCCATAAAACCCTGAATATTTCCCCTGTGTGGATTTAGGTCTGCTTTCTGACAAGGAATAATTAGCCATCTCGACATAGAAATACATTTTTATTTTGTTACAGTATTCATTTGAGGTTTAATCACAGTTGTCAATGTGCTATTTTGGTGAATATTTTCACATTAAGTTACTCTACAGTTCATACAGCATTACGAAATATCTTAAGGTACTAACTGATTATTTAGACTTTATTTCTTGTAGAGGAAAGCGACGACATTGAAAATATTGTATAAACAGCAAATGCATTAAACAGCAAAATCCCTACCTTGCATTATGAAGTGACATTATTTTAAAACATTTGAAAAACATCATCATAATTATATGTTATCAACACAGAGACAGATTACCTATTATTTTAACATAATTAATTTGAGCTCAGTGCATTTATGTTGCTGTGTATGTCATTATCCATCAATATAATTATGAAATGCTAAAAATTGGGGTTTGAATCTCCAAGTTATTTTAATTGGCTGGGTTTTTTTCCTCTAAATCCGCCGTTCGTTTGTCTCCATCTTCAACGTCTGAAATTTTTAATTACAATTTACATCTCTTTTTTGTCTGTCCCCTAGGCCACATTCCAATCTCACTGTGATGTTTTCACACCAGGCCCTTCAAGAGAGATAAGCTTTCCCTCTTCAGTGACCGCTCGCTTAGAACCAAGTTTATATTCTCTCCTTGCAGTATTATTGAAGGGGGGGTTGTGTCTTACTGGTATATTCTCCTTCATTTATACTTTCATACTTCTGGTTTCCAATTTTTTTTTCTCTTTTAAACCTATCCTCCTCCACCCAGTGTGAAAGGCAAACGAAGCAATAAATGGTATAATATTTTAAAGGGCTTTCTCTATGTCAGGATTTGTTCTCCTGTCTAGCTCATCTGATGACTCTCTTCCCAGTACTTCAATAGCTTTGCTTGGCTTTTTTTTCTCCCTGCTTGTGAGGTAGGGTACATTGCCCCTGTGTGATCTCAGATGACAGGGGGGCGGATGGAAGCTCTGTATGAAGGTAAAAGTCTACCCATTTCTTGTCGTACATAGATGTCTGCCTCCAGGAAAGCATTGAGGCCACAGCTGTCCAACACGGTGCCCGGGAATGCCTGTCTCTGAGGCTCTGATGAGGCCTGACTTTTTTATGCCTCTGATTTTTTTTTTCCTTTCTCTCTCATGATTGACATTTGTCTTTTCTGGGCCTTGTTTGCTTGCGCTGCACTTGTAGGGAGCCTGAAGCACTGCAGTATTTTCATTTCAGTCAGGTTAGGGGTGACGAAGATTACACATGCATACTGATTTATGCCTTAAAGGCTGGAAATAGTGTCAAGTGTGATCTCAGCAGAGCTCTGCTCGATGACTCAAGTGCTCAGTACGGTGTTATACTCACAGACATCAATCCTCATCCAGTAAAATGAAAACTCTCTGTCCAGAACATTGTTCAATAAAGTCTTGATCTGTGAGTGTTATTAGGTATTAATAAGATAATAATGGTGTTTTCAGTGTTCACGCCAAGGCCAGAATTGAGCCTTTATCAGGCTAAGTACTGTCGAATCATGGAGCAGCAAGCAGTGCCAGCCTCAAAGAGCCTTCCCTGTAAATATGCACTCAATAATGGGGATCTCTGCAAGCCACGCTATGCACAGACTCGTGTGCTTTTCAGAACGTTTTGCTATGAAGGTCTTATGCACAGAGGCAACGTAACTCTAAGTCAAATGTTTTTAAAGACAGGTCCTTACACTATTGTATTTGGAAGCGCCGTATGTCAGCATTCTTGTAAACAGCAGTGGATCTGAGGGTGGCTGTTAACCTAAAGACATGAGGCATTATAAAATCTATCAAGCTCTGCATTAGGTTGAAGTCACTGTCTACGGACTTTTTTTTTTTAATTCTTCGAGCCGTAATATGTAAAACAAAAGCAAAACAAAACCCAGAGAGTGAGTGATTTGACAGTTAATACTCCCTTAAGCCATAAAAGGCCAAGGACTTGAACTGCAGGCGCCTGCACTGCAAGCTACTGCTGCTTCTTGTGCAGGTCCCCTTCTCCTTCTGGTTTTAACCATATGTAGATGCCTGGACCTGAAAAACTTTTCCCAGCAGAGGCATTATCCAAATTCATATGTCCGTATGAAAACTGTTACTTTGGCCCCACCTCCTCTTCCCCCAGTGAAAAAAGACTGAAGATTCCCAACCGAGCTGTATTTACAGCGTACTGGGAAATACCAGAGATGGGAACAACCCAAGAGCAGTCCAAGCCTGAGCACTTTCCTTCCAGCTGCCTCCAGCCCCTGCCAGCACAGGGAACTAAGCAGTTGGTTTGCTACTGACCAAATGCTTCTTGCAAGACAGCTAGAAGGAATGATAGAAGGGGTGCAGGGAATCCCTCTTCCAGATGCCAGCCGCAGCAGTACAACTAGCTCTACGGATCTTGTTTCAAAAGAGCAGGTAACCCACCAGACACTGAACCACTCACAGCTGACTCAATAGTGCAACCTCAGAGCATCCCCGTATCAATTAAATATTGTTACCCTGACACCCGCTCTGAAAGAGGAGGAGCACGGCAGAGGGTCTGCCTGCAATGCTCTTTCCCTGCTGTATTTGTTCTGGCAGTCGGAAGGGATATACAGCCTGGTGAACTGTCATTACGGGTCCCCAGAGAAGTGAAAATTCACTTTTAACAAAACACAATGCCTATTGTTTTCTAATCAAGTCAAACAAGCTTGTATTCTAATGAAAAGATGTTGAGCTGAGGGGAAAATAGATTAAAAGTAAGTTATGCTGTACTCCAGACCACACCTGTGACTGCAGTTCTAATTGGTGGATAGACAGACAAACAGACACTCTGTCAGCTTTGGAAAAGGGTCATGGTGTTCTGGAAAAAACAGCAAAATGAGTTAAAAGCCAGCTTTCGGTTCTGCGGCTCCATCTATACTGTGGAAAAACAGATTTGAGTTGATTACTCTACTCGAAGATTTAATTTCTTTTGGATATATTCCCCAAACAGTCTCCTCAGCACTAACAATGTTCTTACTTCTGTGCTATACTTTATAGGCATAGCCATGCCATCTGTATTTCCAGAATCAATATAAATTGGTTGGGGTTTATTATTTTGGAGGGTGGGATTTTGAATAAATTTTGAAACTCCCAGTAATATTCCACATTCGCTACGTATTGTGTGGAGTTTATTTGGTTTCCTTTTTTATTGGTGTTTTAACATGTTAATCAAATTTTTAATCTAAAATTGGATTAAAATATACCTGAGGTCTTGGACTGAGATAAATTCAAACCCTGTAACCAACACTACGACGTGCTATTGAACACATCAAGTTTCACAGGCCAGAACTAGGCTTATCACCTTTTGTGTCTTATCTCAGTCCCCCTAACAATCCCATGTCTGTGCTATATTGTTTTGGCAAAATGGGTCAACGGAAATGTCAAGCGGACACCACTTTCCCAGGAAAATAAAACTTCAAGTGTAATATGAACTGGCATCTGAAATTCTGGGTATGTTTAGTGCATACTCAAACTATTCCGCATTTATTAATGAATACACAGTTACACCTACACAGCTATAAACCCATTCCACAACAAAACCAAATTCACAAGGAGAAAGCAGAATTAATAGCTTGTTTTTTCCATTCAAGTTCATCCATGTTATATGATCTTCAGTGACCCCTGTGAGTCCATTTTCCTCCCCCTTCAGCTGCTTTACCCCTCTAGCAGCAGGTAGGTGTTCTCCACCCCACTGTTGTGCACTCCCCAGAGCACAGAAGCATCGGTGCCTAACACAAGCCTGAAGGTAGCTGGAGCCCGGATTGGCAAAGAGAACATAGATGGAATGTCTCTGTGAGAGACTTCAGCTGCCAGACACTGAGTCTTCACTGATGATTTGCAAATGGAGATTTCTCTGTTTTACAGCTTGGTGAAATTCAAGCAGCATAAGGCATCTACCCAAAGTAAAGGCCATCTGACTCCCAGTTTCCATTTTCTACTTGGTGTACGTATAATCTTGTGTCTTTCCTGAATAGCTGCATTTTTAATATAGGGCAAAGCAACATAACTTCCAGTTAGCTGGCACTCCAAACAGCTGAGCCAGTTTTGCTGCAAAGCCCTAAATGCACTTGGCTCAAAATATGTCAATCCCCCTAAAAAAAAGGGGTGTCATCTTCCAGGGAAGTTTTCTCCAACCCTAAGTGTGAGGAACACTATCTACCCGTAATGCACACTGAGGACTACATGCAGAAACTCATGCAAACAGCAGGGCTTGCCAAGAACTTCAGTGTGTATCAGATTATTTGGCACTATAAATGAAATGATCAGGAAGATTTGGGGTGAGCATTACCAAAGGTTGAGGGATTGTGGAAGACAAATGGCCTGTCTGAGATCTTGAGAAGGAAGATCACAGAATCACATAATGTTAGGGATTGGGAGGGACCTCGAAAGATCATCGAGTCCAACCCCCCCATTGCCAGAGCAGGATCACCTAGACCAAGTCCCACAGAAACTCATCCAGGTGGGTTTTAAATGTCTCCGGAGAAGGAGACTCCACAACCCCCCTGGGCAGCCTGGGCCAGGCTCTGGCATCCTCACTAAGAAGAAGTGTTTTCTCATATTTAAGCGGAACCTCCTGTGTTCCAGCTCACACCCACTGCCCCTTGTGCTATCATTGGGTGCCATCAAGAAGAGTCTGCTAAAGAGCTGGAATATCAAGCGTGGTTTCTGGCAATTACGCCCATGCAACCAGTCTGGTTCTCTGCAGTTGTTAACGTTGCGTTAGGAGTGAACCGGGAATATGGCCCAAAAGGCCACAACTTCAGGCTCGTTTCCACTGCTTCCACTACCCCAAGATTCAATCCCAGGGTCAATCCTAACTCGCTGCCGAACTCCCGCAAGCACCGCTGGCCAAATTCAAGCTCTAATTCAAGCCAAGGGCTCTGTGGGGAGCAGGGCACTTGTGCGGCCTCAGCCGCGGCGGGGCTCCGCAGCGGGGCAGCCTCGGGGCAGCTCGTCCCTCACGGAGCCTCCGCAGAGGCCTCGCCTTGGCGGCCACAGGATTTAGTGCCGGCGGGGCGGCCCGCGGGGGGATGCTCCTGCTCCAGCTCCCGCAGCCGGCCCGGCCGCAGCTGAGGGCAGCAGCAGCCTCANGAGCGGGGCTGGGCCACTGCGCGGGCGGCCGGGGCATGGGCGGCCTGTGCTGCCCGCACACCGCGGGGTCCCGCAGCTCCAGGCAGGGCCAGCCCGCCCCGGGCACCCAGGGGCTCCCCTGCAGCCGAGGGGGAGTGTGAGTGTGNCCGCCGCCACTGAGCATGCTCGGCTCCTCCACATCCGCCCCCGCTCGGCGGTCGAGAGGCGCTGGGGACCGAGGTTCCCCACCGGTAATAACGCGGCGGGGCCGGGCCGGGCCGGCTCCGCCATGAACCCCGTCGGGGCGGCGCCCGCCTTCGCCAGCCCCGTGCAGTGTAAGTNGGGTGTGAGTGTCAGTGTGAGCAGTTACCCCCAGTTAGGGAGTGTGAGTGCTGGTATGAGCAGCTACCCCTGTTCAGAGAGGTGTGAGCAGTTACTCCTGTGCCCATTGTCTCGGGACAAGCTCTTGACCATGTTCCTGTTTCCACAGTTCCCGGTAGCACCACAGTGCTGGTGGAGCTCACCCCCGACATCCACATCTGTGGCATCTGCAAGCAGCAGTTCAATAACCTCGATGCCTTCGTTGGGCACAAGCAGAGCGGTTGCCAGCTCACTAGCGCGGCAGCTGGGCCTACCAGTACAGTCCAGTTTGTGTCGGAAGAAACGGTACCATCAACACAGGCACAAACTGCAACCAGGACCATCGCTTCGGAGACCCAAACCATCACAGGTAGTGTGGTGTTACACACCAGGAGCTTGCAAGCACTTGGCTGATGTCAAGTGGCAATGCTACGTAGCCCTCTGCTCACGTGTCCCCATCACACTAAGCTCAAACAAGTTTTCACTCCTCATATACCAGCAAGCAAAGGAAGAAAAACAAGTGGTATGCTGCCTTCTTGGGTTTGAAACGACAACAGTTACTTAATTTGCTAATTGAGGTACAAGTTCACTTAGAGAATTGCTTAAGTCTAATGTGTTGTATAACCAGCTTGTGCAAACTAATGAAATTTGTCAATACTTATGAAGAAAATAATCAAATTGCTATGCATTTTATTTTTTTAAGAGTGCTCTTGATGAAAAACAGACACAGAATTGCTGTGGGGCACCAATCCAGACCTTTTTACGTGAGAACACTGCATTCCCTACCATGGGTCTCACAAATAATTGGCAGGAAAAATATTACTTAAAATTGCTGCCTATGTGAAGGCTCAAGTGAGGTCCTGATCCTGGAGATGTTTAAATAAAACTAGAATTTTATTCCATGTGTGAAGGTTTGTCTTTCTATATATAGTTTTATGTTATTTCATTTTGGTCTGGGACCATACTAAAATCCAGATTATTTGATTTTAATTTGGATGGACAGATTAGGGCAGAAAATCTGGAAGAGCTGTGAAACAAACTGAATTCAGGGCTCTCTTCCAGGAATTTTTGTATTATAATCCCTCAACTCAGTGTGGGGTTTGGATGAGTCATTTTTCTGCTTCATATTTACTCATCTTTAAAATGAGGGCAGTTATATCCTTCTGCCCTTTAGGGGTATAGTGCTGTTTAATTGATTTAAAAGCTGCTACTTTGGCTGAGGTAGTTTCACCTGTTATTCTTGTGAGTAACAGCTAAAAACAGTAGTTAAAAGAGACTGAACTTTTTTTAACAACTTTAAAAAAAATATTTACCTGATGCGTTTTTGACAACATTTGTCATATAAATAATCCAAGTTTTTTCTCCGCTAGGCTGAAGCACAGTCAGGGTTGGAAAAATAAACATACGTTTATTAATGTAAGAGCTGGACAAGCATCAGAAAAAACAGTGACTGAAGAAACTGAACAGTGCAGTCAAGCAGGATTCAGAGGGAGAGAAGTGGGCCTATGTAGGGTTGTACTAATTTCAGCTTATCAGATCTTGACAGAATTTTCACTGATAGCAGGATAGCAAGGGAGAGAAAAGCATTTTTCCTTTCCCCTCCCACAGGTGAATAGGAACCCAGGAACAGGAATGTTGATGGGGGGGAAAAAATAGAGAAGTAATTAATGAAACTAGAAAATAATTAGATTTTTCTGATTGCAGAAGGTAACATTCTCAAATGAAGCTCCTGTTTTTGTTTAGTCTCTGCACCAGAGTTTGTTTTTGAGCATGGCTATCAAACGTACCTGCCCAGTGAGAGCAGTGAGCCGCCAACTGCTGCGATCGTCTCTTCACCACCAAAAGCACGGTCAAAAAAATCCACTTCCACCCTTACACAGAAGAAGCTAAACTGCTGCTACCCAGGTAAGGTGTGGATGGCTAAGAAGGTATCATCTTCCTTTTCCTTTTCAAATTGATAGGTTTCATATGGTGATATGTGTAGTACCTCTGTCTGAAGTGCTTAAGACATGCAGAACCTGGAAGGCAACCGACATACTAAGAGTGTGATGTGCTCCCATTGATAGCAGTAGTGGCTTTGCTATTGATTTTGCATATCCCTAACCTTTGGTCCTACACTGCAGTGTACTCTGGAGATGCTGCAATGGGTTTGCCTGTAGCCATCGGCTTTTACCCACTCTCATAGCAATGTCAGGGCAGAGTCTTGTTACCTTTTTGCTACCTGCTGTTGTTGTACGTGGACTATACTATACGTGTGTTTTGCATTATATATTTTATCTTTGGTCTGTTGGCGTTTTTATAAAGATGGGTTAAAGCAAATGGAGACTGTAACGAGTAAAAAGCTTGTGATATGCAGAAAACATTCAGAGACAGACATGTAGGTGAGTAGTCCTGTTGATGGTATCAGAAGTTACAGTCTCTCTTTGCAAGCTTGCCTTCATTTGAAAGGTACTTTTCGAATGCTTAACATTCATTTCTATGCTCTAAAACTGTAGCGTTTGCAACTCGGACAGAGTTCCTGAGTGGTGAACTGTTACCTGAGTTCATAACTCCACTAACTTGAAGTCATATGTGGAATTAATTAGTTCCTCCAGCATCCCCTGTGTACTGTAAAGAGCATCTCAAATCCTAGGCAGAGATTCCAGAGAATTTGTTTCCAAGCTTACAGAAGAGGATAGTGTAGAGAGCGAATTGCCTCCTAGAGGAGGCGTTAGAAAACTGAAGTTCATAGTTAAGCTGGTCACCATTTTAAGTAGATGAGAGTAAAAAAAAAAAAGGGGAATTCATTTTCTGTTAATCATGAGTTTTAAAGAAAATGTTCTAGAAAATAAACACAATGCCCAGAATATGATAGTATATTTTCATTATTCTGTTAGATTTTCCTTGAACTTCATGATCTTAATCTTGCCATTTCCAGGTTGCCAGTTCAAGACTTCCTATGGTATGAAGGATATGGAACGCCATCTGCGAACACACACAGGTTTGTAGAGTTGCTCTGTTTTGATTTTGGTTTGTTTCTGCCTCTTGGCTTTTTGCTAAAAGGTATTTTCCTACAAAGTAACATATCTGTAGATAAATTAGATAGAATGTATATGTGTCTGGCTGCATTCAAGTGTTGCAGTTCTCTGGAGAGTTGCCCTTTTTGGGGTAAGCAATGTCCCGCTATGGGCTACGGTACTACTCGCAGCTACGAAGCCCGAACACTGTGCATTGATTTAAGGCCCAGTTACAGTTCTGAGGTGCAGACCATGTGATTATCAGGGTGCAGTGTGGTTCTGGTGCATCAATCTAGTTCGTTCTTCATATGGAACAGTGATTCCCACATTTCAGCTCCCTTTCCCCTAAACTGCAATTTCAGAGTTGTAAAGAGAGGAAGTTCCAAAGGGTCTTGCAGTTGTGCATGCAGCCTTCTGGAGCTGACAGAGTTCTGAGCTTATAGGATGGCTGCTGAAATCCAGTATCTAGCTTTTGAAAACTAGTCCCGTTTCTAAGTGTTTAGTGTGTGCTTTATTATTATTATTGTTATTATTATTATTGCAACAACATCTTTATGATACAAAAATTCTCTTTGTTTCAGGAGACAAACCCCATAAATGTGAAGTTTGTAGCAAATGTTTTAGTCGCAAAGATAAGCTGAAGATGCATATGCGTTCTCATACTGGGGTGAAGCCTTACAAATGTAAACACTGTGACTATGCAGCTGCTGACAGCAGCAGTCTCAACAAGCACCAGCGCATTCACTCCAACGAGCGTCCTTTTAAATGCCAGATCTGTCCTTATGCAAGCCGCAACTCTAGCCAGCTAACTGTACATCTCAGATCCCACACAGGTGAGTTTATACTAAAATTGAGATCTGTAAAGATTTGAAGGTCATAGGGAAGATTTTAAAAGTTACACAGGTGTCAAGATGCCGGGAAGGGGCCATTGAAATTCTCAAAAGCACCTCTGCACCCAGCTTCTGTGGATTTCATGGGTGTAGAATCTAGTAGGGGCAATGCAGCTCTACTAAAGATACCTGCAAGCAATCAGAAGACAGATCTGACACTTGGTAGGTTTTCTTCTAAACTGATTTTGAAACTGCCTACTAGATGTTCTCAAACCTATAGAACTGCGAAGTCTAATTTATTGACTGATTGATTAAGAGCATTGAGGTAGGTAGCTGTCTTTCTCAAATCTGGTCTGCTATGTTAGGAACACTGAAATTACTTCATAATTTAACTAGTTAGATTAGTGCAAATCTCAACCGCGTCATTTAATTTTTCTTTTATCACTAAATTAGCAAGTAATTAGCAATTTAGGTTGCATCTTTTTTTGACCTTTGTGGTACCTTCCATGTGTAGACTTACAATATTAACAGCATGGTATGAGAAGACAACTATATTCTGCCCATACCGATTTTGCTCCGTGGATAGAAAGCTTTAGCCTCCAGATTTACAAACATTGTATCATTTTATATTTATATTGTTTGTCTCAGTTTCATTTTAATCAGATTTCTCTTTTATTGATTGTTCCTAGAAGAGATTTGCTGTATAGACACTGCTGTACAGTTGTCTTTGTATGTCGTTTTTCACCTAATCCAGGGTACTGGATTAGTTTCTGTGTTGTCTTTTATACATTTGATTGGTTCTGTGAATTTTAGCTGCAAGGTGGTTACGGTTCAGTGATTACTAGATTAGCTTTGAACCTATCCTACATCCGATTCTGAATTCGAGTACTAAACAACATTGGTTCAGATGTGTGCAAGATGGGATTTATTTTGAGTAGATAAAAGAAATAAATCCCTTGTGCATTGTGAAGGAGGGGAGGGTTAAACCAATCTGTCTCCAGCAGAAAAGAATCTTTTCTACTTCACAAATCTGCTGTGATGGAACAGGCAGGACTGTCAAGCAGTTGTTCTACAAGTTTCCTCCTTTCTATTGCTATCTAAGAAGATGCAATGGTCAGCCCAAATTTTATGGGCTGAGAAGTTATCTATTAGTAAACACACTAGTCAGAGAATATGGTACTTCATTTTCCCCATGTCATATGAGAGTGTGCATACATGCGCGTTTATGTACGTGGCTCCGAATTTGGCTGTGGGAGAACCTGTGAATGATCATGGCTCTCTTGGATTTCCAGCAGAGTTCGATTTGTGTGGCATTATATATTGCAATAGTTGGGTTGGGAATTTAGGCTACCTTCTTTCTTTTTGGCACATCAATCTGTTGTATCTTGAGCAGTTGAGTTATGCTAAAATTCAAGTCTTTAGTTTTATTGTCTCTTCCATTTCTCCAATATAAATCCTCTTTTGTAAAAGGACTTTTTTAAACAAAAATGTAGACAGAAAATTGGTAGGTTACAAAGCTGTTACGCACTCAGCCAATTTTAGGAGAAAAGACAGACTGGTATGTAGAATATACTGCTTTATGGGAATTAAATTAGTCATTCTCTAGAAAGTGAGTGTAATCGATGTTACTCAGAGTGAGATCATCTGCATAGCATTCCATGTTGAACTAGTCATCCAAAGATCAGTTTCCTGTTAGTTTGAGTAAAACTACGCTTGCAATTGATTATTTCATGACCAGACACTTTGGTTTTAAGCTGTATTCTGTCAGCATCAATTATGTATGGACAGAAATGTAAAGAAATATAAGTAAAAGACCACTCTTCCAATAAACACAACCAATATAAATTGCTATATTCAGTAAAATTACAAAGTTTTTCATATATCATGCTACCCTGTATGTGAAAATTGTCATTGAAATATATACTGTGCCCTCACCAGTGAAGCAGATAAAAATTCAGTAGCTGAGTGTGCAGCTGAGACTATAAAATAAGCTAGATGAACAAACAGTGCATCTTCATTAATAAAATCTGTTTAATACAGATAATACACCATGTATCTTAATTATTAAACAGATATCTGGATTAGCACAGTAGGCCACAACTTGATTTGAAAAATACCCAGCTAAACTTGTGACATAAGTAGCTGGATAAGCAAATTATGCAAAATTACACAGCTATCACAAACTCTATAAAATATTAGCTTATAAAATAAATCAACCAGTTGCAGTTTGATTATTAAAGAAGATAAATGCTTGCTGAACTAAGCGCACTCTTTTTCTTTCCCCCACCAAGGGCGTCTTAGAACCTAATAACAGAGTTCTTCCACTTTTTCAAAATAGTACCTACCTAAAGACTTTGTGCTTGGGTATTTTAGATGAGGAAAAAAAAAGGAAAAAGTGAACAGTTAGGATGGTAGCTTTGCTTTGGGGTTGGGTTTTTTTGTGGGGTTTTTTTAATGACTTCAGAATGGAGTCACTGCTCTTTACCCTGGAATTCATTATGGGCTGAACAGAGCTACAGCTTAACTTGGTCATGCTTGTTGTGGCACAAGCCTGAAAATAAAGAAAATGCAAAATAGTGGGTTAGACCCAGGCAATTCAAATGGTTACTTGTGTAGGTAGTCTGACATCAGTAGGCTTACGGAGTTCTTGCAGATGACTATGTTCATTTTTCATGCTTTATCAGTTAAGAGTTTAACCTGGCTTTCAACTACTATTGTTGGGTTTCTGAATCCTCATTGCCATCACAAAAACAAACAAACAAAACCACAAACAACAACAAACAAAGAAAAGCACACCTATCAGTATTTTCTCTACCTGTTTGCATGAAAACAAGCTGATATTGTGTGAATACAAACTAACACTAGACTTTCTTCAAGTGGTCTGTGGTATGTTGTTAGGTATGATACATGGTGCAAATATCTTTTTCTGGGTTGCTGTAATGCCAGAAAAAAACAAGATCTTAATGTTACTTCTCTGTGTAAGCACATTTCCCTAGAGTCACACACTTGTATGAATGTTTCCTCAGTCTCACATTTGTCTTTTCCAGTTGCATTTATGTAGCTGTGATCCCTCTTTTTTTATTATTTTGTTTAATTTTTTTCCTGTAACTGTAGTAATGCTGTGGTTGTGCAGTCAGCTGACCCTGGCCTAGGTGTGGACTTTTGTCCCTGCATCTCCCTGTGTCCTGGACAAGAATTTCCCCTGCCTTTCTGTGCCAGCAATAGTATTTGTACGACACCACACGAATCACACCAAAAAAATTGATCAGTTTTTCGTGTCAAATAGCGTTAACTCACCATGAGAACGAGAGTACAGAAAAGGCAATAAAGAGTATATGGTTGAGCAGTAAGGCTGGTGCCACTGAAGCGTTTGTTTGTGCAGTAGCCCACTGCTCACCTAGGCTTAAAGTTCACCTGCAAGCCTCCCTGTAAATCTTGTAGTGCCAGCTGGAGACATGAATGTGTTTATCTTGGTTTCCTAGACATCAAAAATATAGTACCTGTTTGAGTTACAGTGTTTATTCTTACTCATCCTCATACAGTAGTAGGATACAGTGTTGCTAAAGAGGGACAACGAGAAACTTCAGCTGCTTCTCTGGAGCACCCTTGAACCATTTTACACGTAAAATGAGCTAAAAATGGAGAATGTCTTAGATGCAGACATGAAAAAGCAACAGATGTGGACAAGCACGCCCATGGAGAGTTTGCACACAAGTATTTCAGACCAGATGATAAATGCCATTAAAGTTCTCTCTACTTTGAAAATATGCTCAGAGTTTACAGGTATTTAGAACAAGTCAGCTGTATATAATTAATTATAGCATTGGGCTCTCCAGTGGATCTCGGTGTCTCATCTGTAATTTGAGCTGTGTTTTTTGCTGACAGGAGATGCTCCTTTCCAATGTCAGATGTGTCCTGCTAAATTTAAAATCAACTCAGACTTGAAGAGGCACATGCGTGTGCATTCTGGTGAGAAACCGTACAAGTGTGAGTTCTGCGAGGTCCGGTGTGCCATGAAAGGAAACCTGAAATCACACATTCGTATCAAGCACAGCATGGAAAATACTCTCAAGTGTCCAGAGTGTGAATTTCGGTGTGGAAACAAAACAAGCCTTCGGCACCATATAAGAACTCATCAGCCTGAACAACCAGTGAAGTGCTCAGAGTGCAATTACTCCTGCTCCAACAAGGCAGCTCTGAAAGTGCACGAGCGAATTCACTGCAAGGATCGTCCTTTCAAATGTGAATTCTGCAGCTTTGATACCAAGCAGCGGAGCAACCTGACAACTCATGTGAGGAAAGCTCATGGCGACAAAGTCAAGACCAAGAAGCAAGCAGCGGAGAAGGAAGGAGATAGGCCAAAGCAAGGTGGCTCCAGGCAAGTTGCCAAATTGGATGCCAAGAAAGCATTCAAGTGTGACCTGTGTGATGCTTCCTTTGTCCGAGAAGATTCTCTCAGGAGTCATAAGAAGCAGCACAGTATGTATAATGGATCTAAAAATAATGAACTGGCTGTTCTACAGCTCCAGATGGATCCCAGTCGGCAAACCAGTGCCCCAATAACCGTCAGTCACCTCCAGGTCCCACTTCAGGCTGCTCAGGTTTCTCCCTACAATGAGGGAAGGGTCAAGATCATTGTGGGTCACCAGGTTCCTCAGACTAATGGTATTGTTCAGGCTGCTTCAGTGAATGTCGTGCCTCCTACGTTAGTTAGCCAGAATCAGGAAGACCTCTCGGCAAACAGTCGCTTGCAGCTTCTGGGCCAAGTCAGTTTGCTGGCACCACCTCCACCTCCCATATCTCAAAGCGAAGCAGGGCCTGTGGCACAACCAGCAGTTCTTCTCACTACCCATGACCAAAGCGATGGAAGCGCTTTGCATCAGGCTCTGATTCCTGCTGCTCCTGTCAGCGGTCATGAGGCTTCAGCAAACCAGGCTTTCATCACCAGCTCTGGAATCAGCTGCTCTGACTTAGAAGGACTTAACGCCCTGATACAAGAAGGAGCAACAGAAGTGACGGTGGTTAGTGATGGAGGTCAGAGTATAACAGTGTCCACTTCAGCTCCCCCTCCTCCTATCTTTTCTTCATCCTCTCACACGGAAGCCCCTAAGCAGACCTATTCTATCATTCAAAGTGGAGCCCATACAGCTTTGCTGTGTCCAGCAGACTCCATACCAGATTAGTTGCAAAGTACTGTTACTAAATGAATTTTGATCTCGGAGGTAGCGCTGAATTCAGCAGAAAGGAAGAAGGCGTAAGTGAATGTAGGAATTGTCCTACAGAGCCAAATACCTTCCACTTACACGTTACTTGTCTGTACACGGAAACACACAGTTTGTATGTGAAGGAGAGGATGTGTGTATTTGTGTGCCTCTATTGAAATCAGAGGCTGTTCTTTGTCAAATCTCAGCATCAAAGCAATTGTTGCCAGTTTCACCAAGCAGTAGGCTACCCAGAATGTGATTCTTGTATTCTGCTGACTAAAATAAGAAAGCCTCACTTTATGATGAATCACCTTCACAGCAGACTCATTTTTTCATGGGCACACAAACAGGTGATGGTCCAAACCATTCTGAAGTGTATTTTTAAGGGGTCTGTTTCAATTCCATGCTGTGTCTGCATTAACTGCACCTGCCTGATGGCTGATCTGTGAGAACTGTTTACTCCTTGGTCTAATGCAGCCCTAGTGAAGTTTGAGGGGGCTGTTCCTTAATACCTGTAGAAATTGCTAGCGCCTGGCTCTGAATCTGGAAAGATGCAGAAGACCAGGTGACGGGTTTTAGAAAACAAAATAATTTTCTCTGTCCATCAGTAGGAATTAACTTCGTTAGCGAGAACACTATTGCAAATTACATAAATGACACAGCGACCTCTGCCAGAGGTTCCTGTGTTCTAAAGAACAGAGCTGCAAATGTGTTTTTTACAAATGCTACTTAAATTTTGGTTTTATTTTGATCCTGCCTGTTTGTAGTTGCATGGGTGATAAAACTGCATTACATTTTGGCTCTGTTCTTTTCAAGTTAAAGGGGAATAAAAGAAAAGATTAAATTGATTCCATTTTTTAAAAAATAATTTATTCTAATGCAAGATTTGAAACACAAGCATAAATTCAGATTGGGTCAGAATGAGATAGTAGTTTACCATCATATGATCCACATTTCTATAATGAATGAGTTTGAGGCTGTATTTTGAACTATGCAATATTATAGTCCTATCTGGTGAGCATTCCTGTAGCAGAAGCTAATAATACCTTCACTATCAAACTATCTAGTTAATGAACAGTCTCTCAAGCTGGGAAAATGGACAGGTCTGTAGGTGCCAGGATCTGCAAAAATCAGAGACTATTTCACAGCCAGACAGCATCCTAAGGACGATTGTTAACATATACGAAGGCTGAAAAGAGGCTGTTATCAAAACTAGCTCTGAGATTCCCTCTTGGGGAATCGAAGTCAAGTTAAATTGCACAGTATTTGCTAGTGAGAGACATTGAATGATTGCTTTATGTGTTAGAAACATGCTCGGAAAACATATAAAGATGATGTAATTAGGGCCACTTTCTGAATAGGGCTGGCGTTTGAAATTTTTGACTTGTACAGCCTTTATTTTGTGGATGTGAGGATACTCCTCACTCCTCCTCTCTCTGTAGTATGTACTCTACGTACAGTGTAAATCTTCCTGCTTCACAATGATGGGTAGGAAAGTGCAATCATAACTCCCAAGTACAGTTGTACAAGTTGTTCTTGAAAATGTGACCTTTGTTCTTTGTTGGAATCAGGGTACTTTAAATTTGACTGTTCCAGTATTGCTGTCTTCATTAATGCCTTCCTAATCCTTGATTCTAAATTAAAAAAAAAAACAAAGCACACCTTCCAAATATTTTCTATTTTAAAATCAGCATTTTGATTGGAACTGTCTGACTGTAGCTGACACTTGTGGATGTCAGAGAAGACCACATGCCAGTTAGAGGCAGAAACTTCATAAATGCTTAATTAAAAAGGCATTATTGAAGACTTGTTTCCTCGCCCCATGCTGTATTGAAATATGAATCAAAGTTCTGAGTTCCCTGGCGGCTGTATTTCAGGGTTTATTATTTCCTCTACTTGTTCTCCAACTTCCCTGGTGATACAGGTTTGTCACCTGTTAATTATCTCTTGCCTCCAGATGGGTGATTGAAGGAGCTGACAAGACCCAGTTCCAAGTCACTGAGCACACCTATTTTTATAGAAATTCAAAGCAGGCGGGGTGGGGAGTTTACTACATTAGATCACTGCAGAACATTCATTGAGAACAATAAATTGAAAGCCTAGATACTTTAAATGCTAGTGTTGCTGTTTTGTGGCTCTCCAGTTGTGTTTCATTGTTGGGCCTGTAGCACAGACCTAATAATTGCATTTCGGCTGCGTTGAGACTACTTGTAAAGCACTTGGAAGATAAAAGGCATCACAGGTAAGTGCTTGATCTTGTTACAGGTGATCCCTTATATCCAGGTTGTAAATGATCACTGGAGCAGTATAGATCAAACACTTTGTTAGCTTTGAATTAAAATGCATTGCATAGTAGCAATTCTTCACTATTAACCCATCTCCAAATGTATGAGTGTGTATGTGTTGATCTATTCCACTAGCTGTGTACGGTGTTTCTGTGCACTGGGCAATACTTGGTGTAAACACTGGTGAAAGGTGGGGCACTTTCAGTCCTGTAACAGTAAATAAAACATTTTTCACCCAGCATACAGTGGTTCTAGCCCATGTGCGACACTGGTGATAGAGGGGAGATGATGTGAGGTCCTGGCAGGGCTGGGCTGCCTAGGTTGTGCTGTATGTCGACAGGCAACCAAGCTGCAGGAGAGCAAGGCTTGGGAAGGAGGGGGCTTCTTCAGGTCATCTTAATGGTCCAGTTCACAGCTCTGCTCCACAAAGCATTGCACCAGCATAGCAAAGTGGATGGCAAACTACGAGCAAGATGAAACTGGAGTTGGAAGAGATCTCCCACCATGCCCATCTCTTTTTTTTGCCAAAGTGGAATACTGAGTGACACAAATGGTGACAGCAAATTATAGTCTCAGCTTTCAAACTCTGTTCTAGGCCTTTGAGTAGGAGTAACTAGACCATTGCTGATCTAGGTTTTAATGCCCATTATTAGATACTTTGCCTTTACTGTGAGACGATCTGAAATGATCTGCCCTCACTTGCCTGGTTTTGCCACTAGTAAGTCTGCTTCTGCATCTGCTTGCTCACAGGCCATCTTCCCAATATTTCCTGCTGGTTGATTTTATGAAAGCTCGTGATCTCAAGCATAATTTTGTTCTAATTTCTACGAGCCACATGGGTAGAGAGAGTTTAGGTATCCTGAGGGGCTTGCATGTCAGGGACTCCGGTGAAGGAGCTTTCCAAGTGCTCCAGTTGGACAAGAAACTTTTGGCAGGGACATGGATGGTTGGACTCAATGATCTTAAAGGTCTTTTCCAGCCTAAATGATTCAATGGGATAGGAAGTGCTGGACATGTGCTGCTCTGGGTTTGGAGCTGGTGGCTGTACGTGACTGCAAAGGTGGCAGTGGTCTTACTTTAAGATAAGAGTTTGAGCATAATCAGACTAACTTCTAGTACTGGTGGGTAAAGTAGGCAGGCTTTCGGGTATAGAAAATTATACTGAGTCTACAAACCTGTAAGAGCAAACGTACTACCATTTAACAACTGATAAGTAACATCACTTTTCATGTACTCGTCGGTACAATCGAACTCTGTTTGGAAGAACGTTACATGAGCATGAAGTATTCTGTGCCATCTATAGGTGGTGCTACAGATTCAGATAAACTTTTCTGCGTGGTCTGTGCTGCTTGATGTTTTCTGTTAAACAGTTCTCTGCTCCTCACTCACTCTTCGATGAGTAAAAACAGTTCAAAAATCACTTTTATAAACCGTTACAAAAAGCTTAGCTGCAAAAATCTTACTTTCACTTAAAATAGAAGGTCAAAGATTAAAAAAAAAAAAGATGTCCAAAGTTCTCTGCTGTTACAATGCCGTGAAGCAGGTCTATGCCCAAAACTTAAAATGCACAATTTATGTCAAACTGATCATTTTTTCCCTCCCTGTTAATTAGTTTTAATCTGTACATAGTTTGCAGCTGCACAACGGCCATGCGCTACAAGAATGATACAAAATGAGTGATTTTGACAAAGCTGATGGTTTGAACTGCAATTTATCTGTGTTTGCACTTGGCCAACAGACCTGCACCCAGGGGATGCACCACCACACCCAGGAATCTCATGTTCAATCTAATGTCACACTCAACGTTACACAGCTCTGTTATCTGCGTTTCAGTTGCACAAAAAGCCTTGTTTACCTTCTAAAATAGGAAACCAGTAGATCTGTCATATTGTAAAGGCTAACCTTCGTTCTGGTCCTGCGTGTGCCTCTAAGATAAACAGGAAAGATAACAAAATGGTGTGAATGAATAGACAAAGCTTAGTGCTGCTTCTTCAACATTGTTTAGTTGATTGCATTATGTTGAAGTGAACAATCTAGAGACTTCTTTCCTCCACCCTGAAACAAAAAAAAACGTAGCTGATAACCAAGGCTAACGTGGGGTATTGTTTTGTTTTGTTTTGTTTTTTCCAGTGTTCTGTTCCAATATTCTGCCTTTATTTCTGTGTATGACAGTAACGGTCTTTGTGTTCTGGAGCTGGCAGAAGCAGATTGTTTTAATCTGTGATGTTCATTTAATACATTCTTCATGCTATCAGCATAACAATCCCTTGAGAGAGCATGGTAATTCATAACAAGTGTCTCTTGTAGAGTTTGCTTGCTTTCAAGCACGTGGTAAATAAATCATATAACTTCCGAGAGTTCTGCTGTAGCCTCAAAGCTCTGTAGTAAGTTGTCTCTTTCCAGGAGAAATTACTGGAATGGATTTTGTTCTTGCCTTGGGATGCCCAGGCCCTTCCTGGTAAGCACTGAGCCCCATGGTATGTGTGTGTGGCACAGAGCGAGCAAACCCCGCTGTCTGCGCCGCTGCTGGGAGCGCTTCTCTCTTCTGCTCACTTGCTACAAAATGGATGATGTTTACACTGCGTTGCACTGAACTGGCTCTGACAGGAAAATGTAAAACTAAATATTTCACACTTAGCTCTCTTCAACACGTTCCTTGCAGGTTTTGCTCTCTGCATAGTTTTGTGCTCTTTACAGTTTGCTTGCAGGGTCCTGCTTGAGCAGCACAGTGCGGTACAGTCCTCCCTCTTCTGTGAACAGGAATCTCTGGGCTGCTTAAAGAAATGAGGTTAAAAGGAGCAAGACCGTCAGCCCGAACACTGAGCAGGCAGCAGTGCAGAGCCTGTATGCATTGCAAATGAAGCAACCCCCTGCACTTGGGTCCTTCCAAACCTTTTCGATTTTGTTGTTGTTGCTCCATGACTCTGCTTTTTAAAACCGGACACAAGTATTACATGAGCAGAGGCTTATCCTCTGCAAGACCTGCTTCAATGTGCTTTTCCTACTTGTTTTTGTGAGGTAGAAACATACAGCGGGAAAAAAATGCAAAATCTAAAGAAGAATTTGTCTTCAACATCTTTAGTTTTGTTTCAGGGTGGCAGTTTTCTGCGGGAGCTCCTGCACAATGGCCCCAGAAAGATGCAGTGTTGAGTTCAAACAATAAACCAGCAGCACTCTGGATTAAGCACTCTATCAGCGTGCCTTGTATCTTCTGTGCGGTTTTGATAAACACTTTAACTGTCATTTGCATCAAAATGGCAGATTCCTGCTCAAAACCAGCATTAATTTGTCCCATGCTCAGGAGGGTTACTGGCTCTGCAGATGCCCCAGGAAGCACTCCTGGCTGAGTGAATGGGATCAAGTCCTCACGTGAGATGAGACCTTGGCCCAAAGTTAGCTCCTTTGGGATCTGGGGAGAAGAAAAAAAAAATTAAATTTCCACTGAATACTCATGGGGTTTGCAATTAAAAAATTATAATCACAATATTTCCCAATTGTTTTGGTAGAGCTGTTTATTGCTATTATGATCTGACTGCACCAGAAGGTACCTTCTCTTGTGGAGTTTTAAATTTTATTTTAAAATGTTAGAAGTATGCCAGAACATTTTTGTCTAGATTACAGATAACTGGGGCAAGGATTCTTTTTTCCGTATATTTATATTATTCTCTATTTCTTTTTTTATTTATTTATTTGTGGTTACAGTCAAAATATCATCAGTTGTCCTTCCTGCAATGCAATGATCTGGTGTCTGTAAAAGTATTTGCTGTGTCCTCAATGGAAAGGCTTCTATCCTGTAATTTCAGGAATATTGACTGGATACTCTAATGGCCTTTTACATCTTTAGTTGGAAAATCTTTAGCCTTGTTATTTAAATTTTAAGAAGAGAAACCAATATTGTTAAAAGAAACTGATGTCTCCTGTCACTTATCCTGATGACCTTTCATAAGGTGATAAAGGTTTCTATAGTGACCTGAGGAAATAATGTCTCAGGTATCATTGTGAATTAAAAGTCTGTTGCAGGAAAAGCTTTCTTTTCTCTCTCGGGTATCCAGTTCTGTCTTTGTCTTTATTTCAGTTGCTGGACATGGAGAAGGACACATAAAACATACAGTATTTGGTTACATGGCCATCTTTCATCTTTTACAGACTTCACAATGTTGTAGGGAAGTAAAAAAGTCCACGAAAAAGCAAAGTTAGATTTCTATTATATTTTTTTTAATGCTCTATACAATTAGACTAACAAATAACATGTATGTTCAGGATCTGCTGCTGTAATGCCACTGAATTCTGTGACATCAGATCATTTATTCCATAAGCTTCAGGAGTTGTGTTTACCTTTATGAAGAACAGAAATTGGGTATTATTACAGATTTAACTTTGGCAGAGGTGTTGTGGGGATTGCTCTAGGTTCCTAGTTTCAGACCTCAGTTAAACTTGCTTTTAATGTTTGAAAGTAAAAGTTCTCTTGGTTAGTGATAGAGTGGGTCAGTTTTGTAAGTAAAAGTTCATGGGACCTGTAGAGTTGGAGTTTTGGGGGGAAAGAGGGGTGTTTGTCATTATTGCTTTGTTTGATTAATTTTCAAGGATTCAAGGATGCATTTATGCCTTCTTGTGCTCCTGGATGAAACATGAACACCTTTCAGTTTATCAAACCTGACATGACAGGCACCTAAGACAAAGCTTGGAGAAACCTCTGACACTTTGGACTTGAATATCTCTTTGATATCTTCCAAAATGAAGGAGAGCTGTTAAAATCTTTGTACTGTCTGTATAGGTAGCATTTGGGAATAAAGGCTGGCCCTCTACAGCAGATTTACGCTGCATATCCCTGTCAGTCAGAGCTGTTCAGGCAGCTTTCTATCATTTTTTTTGTGATTACAAAATGGGAGTTTACCAAGACTGGGAACCTCTGGGCTAGGTGAGGCAGAGCAAGGCCAGTGCCACAGGTCGGCTGCATTCCTGGGGGGAGTCTCTCAGCCCTGAGCCTTCACCTCACTCTGCCTGGTGGTTGTATTTGCACATTTTAAATGTCAGTCACTGAAAGAAACTATCCATTCCCTTCCTTTTCTTAATATAGATCACAACTTCATACTTCTGAAGTGTGTCTCCACTCACTATTTGATTACTGTATTAGCAATGTGTGTTTTCACTGGAGTAGTTCTGCTGAATTCCCCACCTGGAGAAGGTGACGTGCGCCTCAGAAGTATATTGTGAGGATGAGAATAACTTGGATACCTCAGTGATGAGCGAGATGCAAATACCTAGATAGATACTGGAGATAGGCACATCTCATGATGGCCTAAAGGAAAATCTGGAAGAGCAGGAATGCATAAAGCTAAACTGCATAATGCATAGCAGTCATAATTTTAATAGATTAAAGTTCTTTGTGCTCATGCTTTTTTAGTCTAATCAAGGAAAGGGACTATAAAGGGTGACATAGTTTTTTAAAAAAACAACAATGTAAGATGCCATGTTAAAGTTGTAAAGCTAAAGAGGTGCGAGGAATGTACCTTGGGTTTAAGTTTTTACAGGACTGATGTAAGGTTTATGACTTTAAATCGTAGCACTTTTCCTCATCTCTGGACATACTGGATGATTCTGTTTCTCTAAGTACATATAGTTGCTGGAGGATTATGAAAAAGTTGCCACTCATTACTTTCTCCATTCCTCCTAAAAAGTTCAGAATGTGAATCATTTTCCCTAAACAATGTGAAATTTTGCTTTTGTTGTAAAATCGTGTAGATCAGCCATTGATATAACTTTAATTAGCTGGGGATGTTCACGATTTTTTTCTGAACACACACACAAAAAAA